>JAQIWD010000487.1:0-20802 GCA_034694825.1 Anurida granaria
GGACGCTTCGGCATAAGAGGCAAAGAGGAAGAGCTTAATGGATTTTGAGACGAGCAGAAGGATATCGCGCGTGGTTCCCTCGTAAACGTGCCACACCTTCTGGACAGTTTCTGATTCATGCAATCCCAATTTTGCAAACTTTCTTGCGTACAGTCAACATCTTGCAGAATTTTTGCAAATGGACGGAGGTGCCAAGATGCCTGTGGCTGTTTCAAACTTTTTAAATTTCCATGTGTCATGGGAAGTTTTTGCGGAAAATGAGCAAAGTGATCTTCCACCACTACTATCTCCGTCTACCATCGCTTTCTCCTTGGCGTCCTTGTTTTTAGCGCGTTGTTGCTTGTTATCGCTATCCCCCAGCACGCTGCTAACCTTGGCACCTGCTCCCAGATGGTACTTTTATTTCTCACAAAGTCTGCTAATTTTTCCGGCGTCAAAATTTATGCCTCCCTCTAAAACACTAACAAAAAATTGGGTTAGTGACTCACTTGGGATTCGATTAATCGCCCTCAGCGGCCTGAAATTAAACAAAATACTAACAATGTCTCCTTCGTATTCTGAAAACAGCAAGGATTTAACGACGTACTTACCTAAGGACTCGAACTGTTCTAATTGCCGATATATTCACGCTTTCAATATTGGGGACACAATATTCGACTAACCTGCGAATCAAAAAAAGTGTAACATTTACATCCATTTTCATTTCTGGTTCCAAAATTGAAGAAAACTTAAGTTAAAATTTCCAAATTCTCATATACGTTTAGCGCATATTTTGTGACTCGTATTAGGTTTTAGATGAAATTCATCGTGTTTTCTATTTTCTATTTTCCCGTTCCAGCACATTGGTACAGTGGGATTTCAAAGCATTTTGGGAAATTTCATTTGGGAGAGTAGTTTCAGTATTTTGCACGTGTTGGTACTCGGCAGTCGCACGCAGTGCTTGGCAGGAAGATAATTTATCATCCCCTTATATCCCCTCTCCGTTCCTGATATGATTAACCACTTGTGTCCTGACAAACAATCCACTGACAAATCCCTGGATGATAATTTTGATTTATCCTTGACAGGCTTCCAGGGTCACTGCGGTTTAATGCCAATACCACTGGAATTTCATTTCCTCCAGACTCGTGCGGCGGTGGAAATGAATGGAACCTAAGGAATTCAGCTTGACATCCTATGACGTGCTCATCCAGGACAATGTCACCGAATGTTCGAATTCACCCTGGAAAATAATGCTGTAAAATGGTGCGTCACAGTTTCTAATTCTGTCGTTGGCTCGCAGAGGACTTTGGACTTGGATTTTAAGATTTTGAATACCCTTTTGACACGCCTTACTGCCACGTCACATTTAATTGTTTACACAGATGCAAAGGGCATTCGGAAGTGTTGCATGCTACATTGTCATGCCGTGTCATGCCATGCCTTGTGACTCAATTCCCTGCCGCCTGACGTGTATCCTGCTGGAAATACTTTCCACCACCACCACCACCACCACTTTGCCCCTTATCAGAACAAATTTCAAAGTACAACGGTTAACAAACTGGATTTGGTCAACCACTTAAAAAGGGGATCCCATTATCGTATCGGTCCCACTTTCGCTTCCAGTTCCACTTCCATCGCTTCTCCTTCTAGTTCCACGTCTCCAGGAAATCTTTCAATCAAAATGGGTATTGCCGGGAAATACACTTTTGCGACCTCAGAAAAGTATTCCGACTACTTGAAGGAAGTCGGCGTGTCCATGTTGAACAGGACGCTGGCCAACAACACTAAGCCCACCATGGAGTACATTCAGCACGGAGATGGAAAATGGACTCAAAAGATTATCACCACCATTAAAACCTTTGAGTTCACCTTTACCCCCGGCCAGGAATTTGATGAAACTTTGGCTGATGACAGGATTGCCAAGGTAAGTACGGCAGGGCATTGACATGACACGACTTGGCGTTCTTTAACAAATTCCTGTAATGTTGCCTAACATTTCATAAATTTCTTTTTAGTCCACCATCACCATTGATGGAAACAAGTTGACCCACAAGCAGAAGATTGGAGACAAGCACAATGCTTTGACTACTCGTGAATTTGGTGACTCTGTAATGACGACGACGTTCACGTCAAATGGCGTCACTGCCGTCCGTACCTTCAAGAGGGTTTGAAGGGTAAGTCCTTCATAATTTATCTTCCAAGATTTCTATCATGTCGTCTGTGGCGGTGGTTATGAAGGACGACATGAACGGAATGTGTCACGCCAGAATAGAAATATGACGTATCGATTCCTCCATTCTAAACACTTAAATTATCTTGTTGTTTCCTTGCAGGTCCTTGCCAACATGTGTTCATCCCTGGTAGCCCAACATCTTAATTTATTCATGAGAATTATTTCAAGATTCCGTCGATTGTTTTTGTTTCTGGTTCCATATCAAGTTTCTGACTGAATAAACAAATAACTTTTCCAGTCTCCAAAATTCAATTCCGTCCTACCTGGACCTACCTTTGTTATTTACTCTTCGCCATGCGGCTCAGAGGTGTATGGGCCTATCGTTTTCTTCAGGAATTAATCAATAGCCTCGGGCGTTGTAATTTTTGCAAAGCATCTCTCGCAGTATTTCTTCAAAATTTTGCGTACAAGAAGCGGATTTTGCGTACTTTACCAAATTTGTGGTGAATGTGCACACTCACCCTGCAAAGACAATGAAGAAATCGAGCCAGTTCCATTTATCCGCAAAGTAAGCACCAGTTCCCAGAATCCCCATGGCTATGCACTTGATACACATTTCCAGGGCAAAGAAGATGAAGATGCAGTCGTCAACGACCTGGAAGGCATAAAAGCATAAAACGTTTTACACAATTTTATCCAGAACTCCAGGATTTGTGGCATAGCCTTTGCCGCTCTGTAGCATTTAAGTTTACAATCCGAAAAGCTCCCGCGCATTGAACTCATTCGCCATACTTCTTTTCTAGTGTGTAATTTCCTGCTCATGTACCCTATCGCTGACTGTAGTGAAAGTGGAGGGTCCATAATGAAAGTGCCCGGATGGAGACGTGGATGGAAAATTGCCCGAGTTTTAAGTTACTCTTGTGCTCCTGTCAAAAACAGCAGCAACAGTTTCTCTCTCCCCATTCATAACGTGGAATAATATTTCTCGAGTCGAGTCTATCTTCCTCGAATTCGTGTAGAAAGGACCAAAAAGCATGTCAGGGCGCTGGATCGCTGCTAGATTCAGTGGGCAGAGAATGTTGTTTGACTCTCCCATTTCAGCCCACTCCAGCTCACTCCAGCTCACTCGGTCCATGCGACATGTCTGACAATGGAGTGTCACCTTCCTACTGCCCTCATGTGTCATCTAACGCATTTGACAAGCCCGTTTTTCCATTAGCAAATTATTGTATTTTGCCAAAAATATTTTGGCTCCCGATCCAATGCCACCATTGTGCTCTTCCCAGAAAAAGACAATGGCAGGAGGTCATTGGCACCGAGGCCAAAATATTTGCACAATGAAACTGAAAGTGGGGGATCATGAACTTGAGCATGCGAGGGGACGCTGATGGGATTAAATTTCTTGCTCCATTTCAGCTCCAGCGATTATGCTTAACCTTGCCAACAAGCACACAGTTGATAATAAGATACCTTTCTTATGTCAATACTAGTTTGTCTCAAAATTATTTACAAAGGCACTCCATTTCAGTCACGTTGCTTATTGACGTTTCAAAGGGTATTGACACCTTAAAAAACGATGTGTGGTAAATCACTTCAGGATGAGTTAATTATACATTCCTGGTATTTCTATGGCTTTATTGCTGGAATAGTAAAAAGTAGACTCGGGATCCGTTTGGAAAGGAATTTATGGGTGTGTTCAAATAGTAGTTACTGAAACTGCAGAGTTTGCAGGAAAGAGGATTCGTGTTTATTAGAGTCAATGAACAAGAGTACAGTGACATTGATTTATTATTTGGCTGGGTTGAATGGAAGGAAGCGTGTCAGATTTCATTTCATTCCTACAAACTTTTCGCTTCCGAAAAACCCGGAGACACAACAACTGGGAGACCATCATCATTCATTGGAATCACTGGAGTCCATTTCTTACTTCTTTGATGTAATTCCAAGGAATTCCACTGGGTGTGTATAACCCTTCCATTGTTCCTGTGTAGGTGTCGGAAGAGATTAAAATGTCTTGTGCACGCTCGAAGGGATCGAGTAAGCTTAAGACGGCGTGCGTCGGAAGCGGGGGTAGCGATTTGGAGTAAATTATACTAACATGCCCAACTTTTTTTTCAGATTCCAGCAAATCAAAAACCTAACGAGAAGGGAATATTCGGGAGATTTGTGAATCGCTGGAAGATTATTCCAAACTTTGGCTATGCTAACATTCGTGCCTGCTTTGGAAAGTGTTTCCGAAGCGATATGAATTTAGGCCATTTGCTTTCTCTTTCCTTTTTCAAAGCAATGTTGTAAAATGCGCCCTATTATTACTTCCCCATAATATTTTTGACAGATATTCTAAAATTATGCAGTGCCTCCATTCGGAATCCGCACGTGGACTGCTGGAAGAATAAGAACAAGGCTGGAAAGCAATCCTACAAATACGTAATGGTTCACTACTCAAACGGTTTGACATAAACAAGGCATTCTAAACAGTTCCTGTATGTGCATTAAAAGAAGAACATACGATGGGTACGTATTAGGAACCATTAACATACTTTGAGTTGCGGGAATGATTTTAAAATGCCAAACACATCGAATGGTGCTCTAATTCTTTTATGCAGAATTTGTTTTGGCAGCTGCGATTTATAGTTTGTAAGGTCGGCGGCCTACTTTTAGTAGGAATCCATCAATCTCGGGAAAACATTTTTGGGACATATCCATCAATTCAAATTATTGCTTCATTAAATATCCAACGCCATGTTGGTTTTTGATGAAGAGCTCGCGAGGGACACTCGCAGGCAGTAATTCCCACAACTAAAATCCATTGCCCATTCTACTCTGTTAGCGCCGAAGTATCAAAAAACAACACAAGGCGCCACTTTTTCGTAGAAAGTTTTCTGGCGCGCGTTTCAATGGAAAATTCTATTAAATTCCAGTATAATTTAAAAAAGATAAAAATGGAGAAGAACCAAAGGGATTTTGCTTTGAATGCGATGGTTACATCCCTTGAAGTTCCCTCATAAAGGGGCCTAAATAGGTGGGAATGGTAGAACAGCAAAAGCATTTGAAAGGGTAGTGGAATTTGACGCTCACTTTCTCCAAGGGGTGAAAGTAAGTTGGAATTACCATTGTGGGCATAGGATAAGTTGGGAAGTCCTGCCTTTCAAGGGACTCTGGTTTCCATTTTCTATCACTTTTGGTTGAGTAAATACTGGATGGGAGAAGTGGGGCACGGGAATACAATAACATTAGCCTATCACTTTCCCATCCTTGTTCTTTTCCTATTAAATTTATTACTTTCCCTAGTCCTCACTCACTTCGACCGGGGACTTTATGTCTCCTGCATGACAGCTGAGAAAGTGTGAAGGCATCTTTGTGGAGTGGTGCATGAAAAGGGACTCTCAGTCCCACTCGTCGTCAATCGTCGGTCGGTTGGGTTTCGCTTTTTCAAAAATGGAATTCAATTTATAGTACTTACCCTCCACCATGCAATGGAATCTATTCAAGGAAGTGGTACTTTCCATTTTACTATTTCTAGCCATTCAATATTCCAAACCCAGTCGAGTTGTATCGAGGTATTTGAAACTTTCTCCGCCGGTTGGACTTAAATGGGAAAAGGAATTCACTCCTGGAATGACAAATGGTCTCTACCCTGGCTCTCCCTGGACATTTTCTATGGTCCAAACCTCGAGAAAAGACAGGAAGCAATTTAACTAATCGAAACCTATTCGTCAAACAACGGAAAAAGTGCTTTCACTGGCAAGAGTGTCGTTTGTTCGGGAAATTTTCAAACAGACCGACCATTGCCTTGCTGGCCATACGACCGTTATTGAATTCTACTTACCAAGTTTTACGGCATTACATGCAATTACTCAGGTATTTAAAAAAATTAACTACCATCTTTATTCAACTGTTGGCCATCATTTATAATAAGTTCTGGAAATTTTACAAACGTTTCCTAATAATTGAGATGGGTTGACAGACAATAAATTTGATGCATCTGATCTGATGACACAACAACTGAATTCACTAAAAGAATTCTTTTGACCTTCCAATGTCAACTATAAATACTTGAACAAGTTCTGGGTTTTACAGTCCAGGTATTATAAAAAGTTTATCTAAAAATTCACTGTTTTATTCTTTGTATCATTCCATTTTTTTGGAAAATGGTTACTGCGTTTTGTTTGTTTACTTTAGCGGTTTGCATTTTTGCGCATGGTGTTGCGTCCAACTCACTGGAGGAATTCCAGCGCTCAGGTCGGTGTTCAAATAACTTCAAACACATTTTAAGGCTTATTTAATAAACTCAATTTTGTACAGAAACTTTGGCTACTTTGACAAAGGCCAACAAGAAGCAGAAGGTTGATATCTATGAGCTCATCAAAAAAGTTGACTTTGACTCTTGCATCGCTCAAAATTCAAAGTCTACGTACACACGATACAAGGCACCCGGGAATAAAAGTCCAACCTATCGCCTGGACAATGAGCCCAAGACATCTGACAGTCCGCCCAATGCTAAGCTAGCAATTCAGTTGGATGGGGTCAGGCCATCCCCGACTTACGCCACAATCGTCGTCAAACCCAATATCAAGTTTGGAAGGCAAAGAATTCAAAAGGCATTACAAGATAGTGTGGACACAGCAGAAGTAAAATATTTACTAAATTAATTCCAACACAAAATAAAGCGCTTCTTTCTCCTAACCTTGTTGTGCAAATATTGCCTCAATTCAAATCTTAATAAATTTTAAAAGTGAACATTACAAATTGCGAAATAACTCTTTCAACATTTCGCCCCTTTGGGGAAAATTTGACAATATGGTTCCTTTGTGGACAGTTTTTACAACCGGGAAAATACAAATCTCGGCGTTATTTAAATTGGAGTTGCATAATGAATTAGTGCGGCCCCGGGTTTTAGTTTTTGCTAATGGAAAATGAACCTAATTAATATAGACGCAGTTATGAATAATGTGAGAAGCACAACGCAGAATTCTTCATTCCTGAAAGGAAAAAGTTATGTCAATTTTAAAAGCGAGTTTGCCAGATGGGAAATGCCGTTGTGGTTTTTAACAGCGGGGTAAAAAAATAAATACAAGTTGTTTACTTTCTGCAAAAAAAATTACGGAGTTCGCGAAATTGATTGTGTAGCTGGAGGTATGAAGGGCAGCGAGTTTTATCCAGCAGTACTACTAATGGTAGTTAAGTTGCAAAAAATTGCAAGATGTTGCAAAATCTTGCAAAAGATTAACTCCCTGGAATGGCTTCCAGTGATGCCTCGATGGCTCAGTTGGTTAGAGCGCCAGTCTCATAATCTGAAAATTTCTTCCTTTGAGTAATCTGGAGGTCGCCAGTTCGACCCTGGCTTGGGGCATATTTTTTTATTAATTGCCATATTGACAATTCTGGAAATTAATGGAAAGGTATGAAGGTCAACTTCTGGCCTCTAGTAACACATGAAAATTTTAACCTTTGCGATTTGGGATTTGTGCTTTGATTGGTTAAGTTAATTTGTCAAATAATTTGCGCTAATAATTTAAGCCTAGTTGCAATTTATTTTGAAAGGAAGGAAGTACAGATTCATCAGCTTCAGACTCCTTGACTTTCAATTTCCGAGCTCCGGTAATAAAAGTGGTTGCGTTGAGCCTGTTTCCAGCATCCAGCATCTCAATCCTGGAGAAAGGAGATTCCGGATTCCTGGCAGATTCTGATGGCGGATGAGGAATGAATGAGGAGGATCCTTTTCTTATGACATCATTTCGATCGAATGCACTTCCCGCTCCACCAGAATGAAATGAATGACACAAGATGGATGAATTCCACATTCCTTAATCTATCCACATCTTATATACATTTTCCCCGGAATCATTTCTCATCCTCATCTGCCAACCTTTTCCCGGTTCTTCAGTCACTCTACCCGCAATCCTTCTTTTTAAATTAAAAGCAGATCATGGCAATTACTCACATTCGGCAAAGAATTTAAGGACGTGCGAAATTGAAGCATAAACCCCAGAACCGCCGCCATCCAAAGCCCCAGCGTTAACTTCTTCAGAAAAATTGACAATTGGTAAAGTCACTTAACTCGTAAAACCGAAATGGAGACCGCAGGCCCTGTTAGCAATAAAGACGCATCAAGTCGTAATCCCAACTAATTAAAATGTTCTGGAAATTACGACTCCATCATTTGCACTTATAGGACTCCCAGTTTCCTTGGAGAGCTTTTCGCATCATAAACTCCAGCTAATAAAGTTGTAACGGATTTATAGTACTGACCTGTAAAATTTGGCATCTTGTAGTAGTGCAAAGGGCATCATCATCACAGGGCCGGTACATCCCAAGCGTGACGCAATTGAGGAGGATGACTAGAATGCTGATCCGCTCGAACCACGTGGAGAAAAGAATCATCGAGTGAAAGTAGTTAAGGAAAATACTGAGGAAATGACTTCATTAGAACACAAATTGGCAACGCTGATTACATTTTAACTCACTAAATAATTCTCTGTCTCCTGATTCCCACAATTCCCAATTGGGAAGTAAGGAATCTAGTTCCCACACCTTAATTTAGTTTCTGGGAATAATTAAGTTGTCGATTCCCTTACCAAATCAATTTCTTTCCTAACAGGATTAATTTTCTCAGAAATCCTATACAACCTGCTCAAGTTCCAAGACCAAGGAGGAGCCTTTCTTTCTAAATTTCATTACATCGGACACTGCTCGTTCCATGGGATTCAAGGATTCCTTTTATGCCGAGGACGCCTGGGAAAGTGTCCACAAGGGAAGGACGGTAAGGTACTATTACAGTTGGGCATTTCGTGCACAACCACCACCACCGAGGGACGCCATTAAAGTCAATTCAAATTTTGAAATATTTATTTCAAATCTACGACTCTCGTTTTATTGCAAAACGCAACACATTCAGGATCCCAACTTCCCAAGTTTGACAACAATTTTGCACTTTTGGTACTACGATCACGTTCTTACCACACCGGTGATGAGCATCTTCAAGGTAAAGGTAACAGGAAGTTTGGGGCTCCAGCTCCCAATGCCACAAGTCATGAATTTAACATTGAATCAGCTCAGCACCAGCCCCAGCCCCAGCAGCGCAAGTATTCGTATAAATATTTACGTTGAATCTTCGCTCGTTTTCATACATAACTGCGACCATACACTCCAGGTAAGGGCGGGCATCCGTACTAACAACCTTGCATTTTTTAAGGTATAACGAGTAGGCGTGTAGGAATATGTCGTAAGGGAATGGCTATTTTTGCAAAATTTATTTTAAGGTTATGTGTGAGAAATGTCGTCGCCGTGTCGCTGAAGGCAAGGTGCTGAGAATCTAGTGCCTTGTGACTGGGCGATGTAAAGAAAAGAGTGAATTTGAAAATTAAAAGTGGTTCCTTTTACCACTGTTTTTCAAAAACCTATAAATGTGCTCCTCAGGGCGTTGTTTAGTTGACAGGAGCCAAACTTTTCCATTTTATTGACTCCGTTTTACAGTCAATGTTTGGAGGCTGCTGGCAGGATCCTGCTTTTCTTCTTTAGGAAAACTACCAAGCAGCCTGGAAAGGGCTTACGAGCTCCGCTCTGCCTCACTTCCCGAGTTAAATGGGTTCGCGTAATGTAAATCGCTGCGGGTGGGAGACCTTGCCACACTTTGCGTTCCTGCCACAGGTGTGTATCGATTGCTGTTTTCCCAGGAGTACGAGGATGAGGATGATACCTTGATACTTTTTAGTTTAAAATGAACCACCGCCAGCCTCTTCCGAAATCCTCTTGTTTTGAATATAAATTAACAAAATTGATTTTTTATCGGACGCTTCCAGCCTCCTTTTTTCCAGCCTCTTTTTTAAGATTCATAAAAGTGAGCAAACAAAGGAAATGAAAATGGCGAACATCCTCGAGGGGCCATGGAGGCCATGCTAATATTTGAACTTGAGTTTTATAACGGAAAAATGACGCTAAGCGCCGCGTTTGGATTACATGACCCAATTTATGTAATCGTTGAATGAATACAAGAATTCATGCTTGGAAATGAATGAATGAACTGAATGACTAATCTGCATTGCACTTCATTTACTTTTACTTTCAGTTGGAATTAATCCAGGAAACCCAACACGACCGCTGGCATCTTAACATGGCACGCTTGGCGTTGTAAATTTAATCCAGACATTCCTAGGCACTTTATCATTCTTGGCCTCTTGTACGGCGTCTTAGCAGGAGGAAGATCAAGAACTCCACCATTTTCATCCGCGTAAATCATAAAAATGGTAAAGAGGCAATTAATAGAACTCATTGTCAGTACAGTAAGAAAACTCCGCAGTTTCTTAATTAGGGCACACAAGTGGCATTCCCAGGGGTTATAAACCTCAGAACTTTCTCCACCAGAAGATCATTCAACACTTGAAGGGGGATAAAAGAGGGAAGGAAACCATAAACAGAAGGAACCTAACCCAAGCATCTCCAATGGATTCTGGGGGTGTATAAATCTAAATTAATCTATGGAATGAGGTTAAATACACATAAGCAGGGAAGCTTCAACCTAAAATCTCAGCGCCGTCTTCTAGAATCCTTCAAGAAACCGAGCTGGTCTGTCTTCTTTTCCTGCCATCAATCTCCCGACGACGGCTTCCGAATCTCTTACATCCTCTGTGAAATTGGGTTTATTCATTTACAACTCGAGAATGGAAGTTCTACTCCCTGGATACGTCAGCAGGATTTTTCAAGAAACTGAAAAAGGTTAAAGTGACTCCTACCCAGTATACATGGGTGGTTGAAAGAAAAACAAAAATCAATTATTCATTTCACTCGTTTTCTTTTTGTACTTGGAGATTTCAACCTGTAAGAAAATCAATAGCGGGAAACTTTCCTCTCCTTTCACTCTGCGGGTCCTAAATTTATAAAGAAAGCCACTATACGTGCATGTTAGGAGCTCACCGCGTCCTATGGAGACAAGGCAGGTGGGCCTTTGTTATGAACTTTTCAAATTGTCTTTTAGATTACACGAATCGATAGGACCACTCCAGCTAGTCGCCTTGGAATGAATTCTAAACAAACAGAATGGCGATGGGGCAAAGTGAATACGGTGGATCACAACAAAATTGTCGCCATGTGAAAGGGGCGACCTATAAGCGACATGCAGGTGCTCCTAAGAAATTGACTAAGAACACCAAAACAGGACGTGGGACTTGTCCGCCCCCTTGCTCGATTCTCGAGTCCATTACTATTTAATCCAGTGGCAGAATGTAGGTCAAGACAAGGGCATTTTCCAGGCTCCAGGAATTCAGGGAGGAAAAGCCTTCCATGGGTCTTACACCTGCCAGCCTCGTGTGAACTTGTGCTGGCTGCCTTACAGTCGCATGAAATGCTTGGAATAAGGGGAGCCCATTAGCTCGCCCAGAGGCACAGGTGAGGTTCTCAGCCTCTTGGCTTTTCCTGGAGAAAGTGAAAGTATTCTCTGGAGAAAGGAGCTCAGGGCTTATGTCCAAAGTGGACTGGACAAAAGTGAAAAGCTCGGGCATACGCCGTGATAAGGAGAACCAAAACCCCTATTTGCATGACAAAAGTTCCTTAATCCCGGCCAAACAGAAATGTATTTTAAGAAGCTTATCTGATTCTTCTTTTTCTCTGCCAGGTTCGCACTGGAATAGATTTGAAGTCTATGGGTCCTCAAGGTCCTATTTGCATAAATAATGGTGGAATTTAGGAAAAGAAGGGCTTTGTGCCCCGTTTCCGAGGCCTGGATCAATTCCTTTTTAAAAAGGAATGGCAGTGGCGGTGGTAGTGGCGCTAGGATTTCGCACCGGGATGACAGTGGCATTCCTTTCAATAGTGGTGGTGGTGGTCCTTAGTCTTCTAGGATTTACTGCCATTGTTCCCCGGTTCAAGACAGATATCCGACTTTGTTTCCTTCTCCAGTGCACGGACTTTCTCCCCCTGTTTATTTTATAACTAGGGACACACATGCTAACTGGAACAGCCAACATTCCCGTCACAACGTCCACGGCAAAGGGTTTTGAAATGGGGTTGCTGAGCATTAAATAACCTCAAATGGGAAAAGTATTAGTCTCGGAACCCAGGGATCCCTAAGGGCCGCCCAGACTTCTGGGCAGGAGCGCTCACTTAAGCGTGACCCCAACGTTTTTACGGGCACATTGAAGACGGATGTAGTAAAACTTTAGAGATTAGATCAGCAACAGGGTCGGACGAGGCAAGTGAAGCAGGGCGGAATTTAAGCCTGTCAGGCAGGGAGCCGATAGCGATTTCATTTACTTTCACTTCACGTGTAAAAATTAACAAAGAAATTCAAAGCCTCCCCCTCCTATCTCCGGGAATTGTACAATAGAAACCAAGCTGCTGCTGGACATTTCCTTTTCCTACTCCTAAATTTTTTGAATGGACTTCCTAGTTTCGTGGAATTGTAGAGACAAGTCCATAAGGTCCAAATGGCGGAGGAGAACAATGGAGGACGTTGGCTCCACTACATACTTTCTCTGGACAAAAGCACGTAGGAGAAAGTGGCGACAGAAAGGTTTTAGGCTGGGGATGTGGAATAATGGAATGGTTGAAAAGATAACATAAGTAAAGGGTGGCACTGGAATCATATCCGAGAATATGTCGGATTTTGGTCACTGGAAGTAAACAATAATACACTTTCCACAAATCCTACCCGTCACCGCCGACGTCGCTTGTCTTTGGGCGACCAATGTCGTCGTGTCCACTTTGTCCAAATGGAACAAGGAAGGAACTCAATTTACTTTCACTCAAAGTGAAAGGAGATTCGGAATCCGTTGGGAATACTTTTGTTAATAAGGGACACACGCTAGACGGGATGAAAGTTCCGAGTTATTAGATAACCCACTCCTTCCCCATCTTCCCACCTACACACTTTCAATTTCATGTGGAAACAAGCGAGGATGCGAATCTGTACGGGAAGAAGGACCAATCAAATCATCCCAAATCTCTTCTCTCTTGATTCTCTGCAGGCATTTTGCTTGTGCTGGGTAAACAAATTCTGAGATGGAGGCAAAATAAACAAAATCAAAAGGCTAATGATTAGAAATTCTACTTTTCTTTTAGGGATTTTTCAATCCTTGGATTTTGGAGGAAAGGAGGTAAACAGGAAGCGTTACGTGTCGTTTGGTGGTGAAAGTTTTAATGGGAGCCACGCACTGGAGCAGCCTTTCAATACTCGCCCATTTGGTTTAATGCTCCTTCTTTCCAGTCGATTCAAATTTACTGAATGATTTGATCTTCCAGACGTCTGGAGTTGAATGCCTGTCAATGCATCGTCGTCTCGATTTTTTTCTCTTCTTTTTTGTATTCAATTTCTGGAGTTATGGAACTCAAGAAATCTGGGGACCAGGACTACTTTTTCCAAATGGAAATCCTTATGAGATCATGTGCATCAAGAGTATCATCGAAAGGAAAAGGAAATGGAGATTGTGGAGACTCTATGCGGTACTCATATCGGAGAGTAATAAAAGTCGGCCCTTAATCTTCCTAGGCTTTACAAGGGAACCTCACTGGGTGTAACCATATAAGCTGTATGTAGCTAAAATATATATAGCTAAGCTATATTCTAAACAGAGCTTTATAGCTATATATTTCCATACTTTTCGTTCGACCCGGAGAAGTTATACCTCGTACGGTTCCCTTGCTGGCGAAACATACTTTCACCGTTTCACCATTACCGTTTCTTAAATATTTATGAATGTAAACTTACTGGAAGTCACATTACCAAATAGGGACAAATTCAGTTATTGAGAGGACAGTCTGGCAAGTTGTAGAATAAAAGATGAGGGGAATTACGTCCCTCAAGTGCTAAGTGGTTATTGTTTTTTCTAGTCGTTTATAATTGAATTTCAAATGGCAATCTGTTCACAGTGAAGAAAAATTGGTAGCAGCTTTCTCTGCCTTTCTTTTTGGGCTAACATAAGAGATGAATCAAGTTATTCCATCAATTCCACCTCGCCAGTAGCCTGGAAGAAATATTGGGGTGAAAGGTAAGGGAAAATGCATCTTCCGATACCGGAATTCCCTCCAGCACCAAAGTAAAATGGATTGAAGATTACCGTTGCGAACCGTTGAGAATGTTTGGGATCTCCAGCATTTTTGGCAAAGGCGGACGTTTGAAGGAGAAGAAAGGAAAGGCATTTCATTTTTTCCCCACATTGTTTCTAACATGGAGCAGTGCATGTGCAAAAATAATTTTTCCTTCCTGAGTTCACGCGTTTCCTCCGTAGTTCCCTTCTAAAACGACAGCACGTGAAGAAAATGGCTAATTTTTTGAAACTAGAAGTAAACATTTATCCGTCTTTTCTCGCATCCATTTCCCTTTTAGACTTTTTAGTATGAATAGTCACTAGTTTATGCTTTGGTTGCTCTGTCCGTCTGCCTTCCCTTCCCGCCTACAACCCGAACCCAAAAGGCGTCAAACCCTGTGCGATGTTTTTGGACATTGGTTTCCGGTGATCTAAAAGCTTAAATTGTCAGAGTCTCACGGATGTTGCCAACCAAGTGCGCTAAGTCTACTGGCGCTACTTTATTGATCCGGTTTACCGCGTTCTACTTAATCCGGTGGGGTTTTCTCCTAAAAATGTCTAAATCCATTTGAATCCGAAATCATTAGGGGGAAAATCCGCCAAGGGATTATTGAATGGGATCAGGAAAGCGAGACCCAAGTAAAGTTGGAGCGGAGAAAGTAGTTGCTAATTTCTTGATATAAAAGAAGAAAGTTTTCTTTCGTGAGTCTTTCCCATCATCATCCCTGTCCCTTCCTTCCTTCCTATCCTACATATATAGACAGACAGACAGAAGTTCTTGATATGTATAAAATACTTTGGGAAGATAGCGGAAGAGTGAGTAATGTGTTATACTTAGGAGACATGGCGCCGGGCTAACCTATCTTTAGCATGAGGTTTCAGACACAAATACCCCTTTTCCCTATTTATTCCCGCTTCCTTCGAAAATGGTGAAAGTTTTGTGCCCAGGAAAAGTTCCATGTACTTTCCCAACCCCAGCCCTAACTTTACATTTTGACTTTTTTCCATCAAGAAATGATGAGGGAGTCCACGTCCTCGTCCTCGGTCGTCTACTCTCAAATATTAAAAGTAGCTGACCAAAAAAGTTTCCAAATTTTCTAAAAGCTGAGTGATCTCCGAATATGTCGGGGGTCGGCAGTAACTCTGCCTTTATACCTTAAAGGGATTCTATCGGCGTAACGAGCAAATCCGGTCATGGAAAGACGACAAAGGAGCCAAGAGACAAGACGAGGGAACAGAGAAGACAAATGGTTCGTATTTCCAGGGCGTGTGATATCCTGCCACTTTCAAAGACTTTCTAACAGAAACGCTGCAGTGATGTATGCAGAGTGGGGATCATATTTCCTAGCTTTAGTTTCTGCATTGACTGATTGCCAATCTAGATTAGGATGCTTAACCTGCCCACCGCCGCTAACTTAACTTCTGGGAAGATCCCACCACTTAAAATCCTAAAATCCCAAGGTCGGTGGGAATGACAAACGGAGGAAAGTATTATTTTGCATCTGTAAAGACTCTAACTACTGTCTGTCATTCTTTGAATTCTGCCTAGAATGAGCGGCACTTATAACGGCAGATGAGCTTCCGACGCTACTCCAAGATGTTGGATTTAATCAGAAGTCTTTTAGGCCTAATGTCCTACGGGTATGCTAATTCTGTGAATACAATTTCGAAACAAATGTAAGTATACCTAGTACAAGTTTTCGCATATTAGCAGCAGAGTTTTCCTACTTTTGGAATCCGCGGCACGCTGCTCCCAGGCTCGTCTAAAATGTAACAAGAAGGAAAGAACTTCATTTAAAATTAATTTGAAAAGTTGTGAGAAATGGCATGGCTGCATAGCTTTGCTTGTTTCCAAAATCTAAATTTGGAAAGCAATTCTACAGTTTTTCGAATCCAGGAGGGAGTCTGTGCCGTTTTTCTGCTTTGCGATTTAAAATGATTGAAACCCGTCTGAAAAAGGAAACGGGAAGGGGTACCTGTTGATGAAATGAAATTAAGTTGATTGAATGAGCCCTTTGCCACACGCCACAACTGATGTGAATCTTTTTTTCATTTCCAACATCCCGTTTAAGGGGATAAGGGAAGGAGAAAGTGAATTTCCAACAAAACTTTCCTAACACATCTTACTTTCTCCCGGTGGCTGGGCCCGGGCGCGTTAACTTTCCAGCTGGGATGGCGCCTCTTTTGGCCTTTAAGTCCTGGGACGCTTAAGTTGATAAGCCCATAACTCTCCCAGAAATTTCATATTGCCCAAAAAAGGATGGTGGTCCAGCTAAGAGACTCTTGGAGATTAAATGGTCACACAGTAAAAGGCCAAGGCTACTTAATCCTACCAAAGTCCACCACCACCACCACCATCACTTACTAGAAAGTTTGTCCCTGATTTAATGAAAAGAAGAAAAGTTTTTACAAACCCCGAATGTATCTCATCGCCACCGTTGTTCCTAATAGAACGGGAAGATTTGCGGGTCAGCACAAAGTTTCGGGTGGTCATTATGGCTAACTTAGCCGTAAAAAAGGGTCAAACCATTTCAAACCGCCAGCAGTATTTTGTGGGAGGGGCAAACACAAGTGTCAATGTCCTTGTCAAACTTTCACTCCTTCTTTCATTCCTCCCTTTCAAAAGGTCGCCGCTGAGATCGATTACGGTCCCCGAAAATCCTTAATCTGGGAACATAAGTGGGAAAAAACTGGCTCTGGTCCTACGATTCCAACACGTCGTCCTTGTTATCCATCCAGCGTCGCCCTTATCATTAAATGGGACCCGGGCCCTCATTTTTATGGCGTCCTCTTGACTTTCTCCAGCGGCGTCCTTCATTTCATCACTTTGCCTCCTGCTATTATTATGGAAGATGAAAGATACGGATACGAAAAATGATATACGAAGAAGGTATACAGAAGTGAGCGCGTCTCGCTTTACTTTCTCCGCGTGTACCTTTCCTTTCTAAAGTGATACGGAAGCGAAAGTGAGAATCCTTCATCTTGTTATGTAAAGCAAGACAGGATGGAAGCTCATCCTTCCCATCTGCTTTTCCTACCCGGTATCATGTAAACTGAGGGGAACGAGGGAGTTGGGAAGATGATGATGCGATAAACCTGGAATTACCTGGAGGAGAATTAAATTTCAGGAAGAAGGACAAGATGTGGAAGGAAGTAAGGACGTTCCCTCGTGCCCTGCGTCGCTTTGACCTTCCCTAGGCTCCTGGTATAGCAAGAAGTGGATCCAATCTATTTCCTTTTTCTCGGTTGAAGAAAGCAGGAGTGGGACAGATTACTTTCTCCTTCCATCACGTAATGGGTCTGGTAATGGATGAGTAATGCCTCTTAATATCATTAAAGTGAGGCTGGATTCTCTTATTCCTTTTTAGTCTCTGAATCTCTGTAACAAGAGGTTGGGGAAGCCATTCAAACAGCCTACAGTTTGTACAAAACATTTACAAAAAACGCAAAAACCTCCCCAACGAGCCAAGAAAAGCTCCTCAGTCCTGTCCCCATCTTCCTCTTTAACGTAATGAATTGAACCTTGTAACTTTGTTGAACTGGTTCTCCCTTAATTGTAATTTGGTTTGCAAACAAGATTCAGCTGACTGATTAATCCTGACAAGGCCAGGCCCAGATTGGCCATGCGCCTTTTCTGCTCCTGGAACTATAAATTGAATCTAATTGAATCAAAAAGGATTCTCCTAAACCAACAGTTTTGTCAAGAGATCTCATAACTTTTGCCAACTTCAAAGGACTTGGCCAAAATAATTCATCAAAATCAAACTAGAACTTTAGCACTACGTAAATACCCGGAGGGCTTCCAGCCCTTTGTGTTTGCATGACAAGGATATGGATTGGTTATCATCCGGAGACAAATGAATCGGAGGGGATGAGTCTGCGGGAGACATCGGATCGAGATTGGAAGGAAATCAGGGTAGGGCAATTGACCCGGAATTGACCCTGCCAGGGTAGTCACTGGGGCATTAGGTCCAGCCTCCATGCTCCCTTCACAACTTTCTTCAAGAGTTACAACACTTTCAATCTCATCTTCACCCAGTTCACGGTTTCCCATTAGTTTGGTCACCATTTCGACGATTCCGCAACCGGAGATGGGAGAACGGCGTCACTTTAGTTTTAAGGTGGTTAAACTTTCAACTCACAAATAGTGCACTTAGGGTGTTTCAAAGTTTTTGGTCACTCGGATTTGTCCGCCAAAGAATTTGTCGCCGGAAAGTGTACTACGGGGTGGGCACATCCATTTTCACTTTGCAAATTTTGGTGGACTTGACAACAAGAAGCGTCAAGCTTTACTGTCGTCTAAAAGTGTATGTTGTGCTGGGGGAGCGGCGGTTTGGATCACTTTTGAACTCATCCATGTAAGTTTACTCACTTCAATTGACTCACTCACCCTATGATTAACTTTCTATTTTTGTCTTCTACAAGCGTCTGTAGTCTGTTGGGTTGGTGGTGGTGCGGTGCCGTTCCATTCTGGAATTCTGTAGGAATCCTGAGGCATCAGTCAAATTCGACGAATAACCTCTGGTGCGGTTGCCTGTTGGAGTGCTACTAAGACCCTGCTACTGCGGAAACATGGAGTTTTGCCTCCTGGATTCCAGATCCTCAAACTCCCCGTTTCGGGTTGTCGGGGAAAGCTTCCCAAACTCCAACCCACCCGCACCCGCTTCTACTGTCTGTCTTACTGCACCTGAAATTCAATCTAAGGCTCAGGCTCACCCGCCTCAATTTCAATCATAAACTACTTAATATTCTTTTATGCAATGCTAAACTTGGACCCGTGACTAGAATACGGGGAGCCAGGAGAGAAGAAGGTTCATTTTCAAGTCCATTTTGAACCTGACAGTCTTTGTGGCTTAGAATCCGCAGATTTTGATTATTGAAATGCTGCAATTACACCACTGTCGCTGAAAAGTTGACAACGCTATGGTATATTTTGAATCCACCAAATCTTTGCGAGCTAAAACCAGAAACCGGCGCTGGTTCTGGTTCATGCCTAAAATGGTTTTATTAATGGAATTCCTTCCATTTTTTGCAGCAATGCGTGTATTCATCTCCTCTCCGTAACCGGATCCCCGGTTGCCTCGTGCAAAGATGTCAGAGTGGAAGATGCTCTCTGGAATTTGAAATGGGAAAATAAGAAGTTGCACTCCGTTTAAACCGAGGGAAAACGCTTTTGCGGTAGCTTACCCTCCTAAGGCTTTGTAGTTCAGGGAATTATAAATCGGGACTACGTACCCACGTAAAAGACTTTCGCACAAAAATATGAACAGGAAACTGGGAATGTTTGAATGCAATTGAAGCTTGCTCCAAATTTAGGAGCTATTCATTCGGGAAAATCGGTTTTTTCTTCGCATTAAGCTAATTGCCGTTTTGGAAATTCGAGCGTCACTTTCATCAATCATAAATTTGAAGACGTTAATACGCATCAGTTTTAAGCAGTTGTGTCTCTTTGGTGTCTTTGTCTACTGCTGACAAGGGTGGTGGCGAATGCTTTACCAATCCGATTTTAGTTTCAGTTAGTAACTTTTTTTTTCACTACGTAATTTATTTTCCATATATCGTGACAGCCACGAAAAAGTGACCACCAAAACTTGTTTTTATGTAATCGTTTCTAAAAGGATTTCAAAAATGTTTGAAAATATCAAGGGGAACAAAAACCAAATTTAAAAAAAATAAAAAAATTTTGATTTTGGCTAGTAACTTTTTCGTGGCGGTCACGGTTAAAACCCTGAGTGTACATTATTTTCTTCTTAAATTCAAGAAACTAATTCTAACATTACATTATACATGTTATTGTTGAAACATTTCATCTAAATTTATACCTGAATTTGTGTTTTATTCTAAAAACTCTGTTCGACCACATTTAAAATCCCACTACAAATAATCGCATCCATTTCCCAAATTTCCAAATTCAATCACAAGTATAACGGAGAGCAGGGCTAAGGGGCTAAAGGCAAAACGCAAACACAACAATGACAATTCCCCGCGAATCTAATAAATAAGTTATTTCGAAGCGTTTGTGTGGTTATCGTTTCGTTGACATGTACTATTGCAATTAAACATAATTGTCCTTTTCTGTTTCCAAATGATGTGGGCATTTGAAATTGATGGGAGCTTAGATGAAAATTGCCTCGTCCAACGCGTCTGCAAAAATGTGCGTATGCCATTTGATGGCATATCTTGCTGTCAAAGGTCTTAAATCCTGTTCAAGCTAAATATAACAAAAAGCGTTTAGGTCACATTGCTCATTTTATACGTTGAGCTTTGACCTAGCCATTTTACCTGACCATAATCCTTTGGTTCTACCTCGGAATAAAATCCTAGGCTTTTCAAATTAGATAGAGATCCGGTTGAAATAGTCCGAAGCAGCACTGGCAGGAGAAATTCCTGTAGTCTTTGGCCGGAGAAAGATAAGTTTTCAATATCTGAAATAGATACATTAAAAAATAAATTAATAATAAATAAATAATTAAGATATATACCTGAACTATATACGTAGTTATATACTATATATTTATATACTCGCAAAAATGACATAACTATAACTTTGGGGCAGAAAAGTTGTGTATCCACAACTTACGTGACAGAGAGACAGAGTCTGGCTTCGCACCGCCAATTAATTCCCAG
>JAQIWD010000488.1:0-20792 GCA_034694825.1 Anurida granaria
TTTGATAAATGACGCGTGCAAAGCAAGAAGTCAAGCTGAGGCAGACAAAATCCACCAATCAGAATTGTGGTTACTCCTTACTACCTAGACTTACTCACTTACTAGACCTTAAATCAAGCCCAACACTCCAATGCTAACGGCACGAGGTACCTGATGGACGCAAGCTTGAGCGCATCATCTTTCTTCGGTAGCTCATTGTGTTACTTTTCTCATTGTTGTTGAAGGTGTATGATTACCATCGTAGAATTGGTAATGAATACACAGCTAGGAGTCTTACCGGTTAGTCCAGGGGAAAACTACCTTTTGACAACTTTACAGCTCCCTGTTTCTAACCATTATTGAAATTTTAAATTACTTTCTAAAATGGGTTTTGCTCATTAGGAAACTACTAAAGGTTATGAAAACCAGTTGCCGTTGGAGCGTATTTGAGTAGCAATCCCTCATAATTTCTAAATTTAGTTGCCTTCTCATGAATTTTAAGATTTAGTGTCAGAGTCAGGTGCCAAGGAGCCGGTGGAGAAGGACGCTGTACGCTGAGCGTCTAAATGAGCGCGGTAGGTTTCAAACCTAAGCCTCCCACGCACGCCATGCATTTAACAAGCCAATTGCACCAGTTGACTGCTGGATTGGGGAACAATATTGTGACAAGGAGAGCTGGAGTGTGTTATTACTATAACAATAATGATGCGAACCAATCCACCTAAAGCCATTTGAAGGAGCAACAAAACATTTGTTTAAATGACTTTTCCTATAATAGACTTTGCCTCCAAATCCTTGACTTAAATAGGAGGATGGCTACAAGCGAACAAGGCTTCTCCAGGAACTGATCCCTAACAAATCAGCTCCATTGTGATCCCAATAATGGTAGATGACAGGCAGGAAAAAGAAACAAACGATTTCCAGGAGGATCTTTTTTTTGTTCAATTTTTGCATCTCATCATTATTCCATTCTTCTTGTTTTCATTTCACTTTTTCCTCCAGGTTAAAAAATAGGGACTGCTCCCGTTTGTTATTTTCTCTTTGAAGAAAATTGGAATAACCAGAAGACTTTTTTAGAATATAATTTGCATACACGAGGATAATGTTTACCTTACTTGAAATCTGGAAACTTTGCTCTCAATTCAAAATGTTCATGAAACTTTTCAAAACTTCATTTTTCACAAATTTTCCGTCACTGATTTCGTTTTATTCAACATTTAAAACGAAACTTCTCGGTAGGTTTTATGGTTTCCGTGATTGATGATTGATGATCAAAGATTTCTGAAAAGGTGAAAACAAGTGCGTTTTAGGTTTGGATTTTAATATTACAAACAGTGATTTAGCCAAAGGGCTTTTTACTCAAGGGCCCTCCCCCTCAGAGGACTTCCAGTAGATCCCATATGCAACTTGTTACATTTTAACCCAGTGGAAAGCTGATGATGTTGATAATCCCTCATGATGACAATACGTCCAAAGAATGGAAGCCTTTCCAGGGACCTTTAACCCAAAGAAAGGAGACGCTGATTCTTTTCTCACTTTATTCAAGGAAGGAGTAGACGGGTAGGGAACTTGGGAATAAAAAATCTTTACAAAAGGGGTAGCCCCCTTCTTCCTTCTTTTAAAATCGAATCACTCGTTTCTGCCATTTCTTAAGTTGACATCACTCAACTGTTATGGAAATCAGGTGGAGGAGTTTAAATAGAAAAGAAAGAAAAATAAAACGATTGGATGAAAAAAAAAAAGTTGTTCAAAGGAACGAAGGGGACGAAGATGAAGCAAAACTCTTTTTTTTTCTAACTAAAATTTATTCCAGAGTCTTTTTTTAATTCTCAGTTGGTGGTAAGAGTAACTGGAAAGTTAACGACACAATGGGTTTTCCCATACTAATAAAATAGAGGGATGACAGGGATGAGGGATGAAGGAGGGAATCTGATTTTGAACAAGTGGAGATTGTGTAGGAGATCCTTTAATTCCATTTTCATTCGGTTACTGTACAAACTCCTTCTATACTCTCCAGTAAAAGGCAAAGGTGGGAGGGAACTTGACCTTTTAACCCTGGACACTCGGTGGCTCATCGTCCACAGTACACGGGAAGGAAATATTACACAATGGAAGAACCACTTTCGAGACCTGCGGCTACCTACAGCTAATTTCAGTTTTCAACTTGCTTTTATTAGAGGCTTGATGCCTTTAGAATTACATGTCCAACAGAGGTGAATTTTAAGTGAAATAGGATGAGGACAGGGGACCCTCTTATGAAATGACGCCTGGAGATATAATTTTCCACTAAACCAGTCACTTTGTGTCAATTAAAGGACTTTAATGACTAGATAAAAGGAAATCCATTTATTTAAAAATCCAGAAGTTCTTTTTCTTGGGGGGTAATTCTAATGGGTGAAAGTTTGAGATTCAATTCAATTAGCAAGCAAAGCATAAACCGATGAGAGAAAGTTAGTGAAAGCTCCAAGAATTTCCTAGTCTCTGTGTGGGCTCTGGAATTAGTACGAAATTGAATCAAAGGAAATTTCATTGTTTCCAGGATTCAAAGTACAAGGCATGAGGGGTTCATTCGGGTAGAATTGATTTAATTGCCGAAGCTATTTTAATTCTATGCACGGAACTCAAGTTCAAGGGTATTTTCGTCCCTGTGTGGATTTGTAAATGACAAAAGCAACAAGGACGTTTTCCGCCTTCTTAAACGCCTCCAGGCTAGAAAGGAAGGAAGGAAAAGCATAATATAGGAAATATATAAAAGGATAATAGAAACCAAAGGGGAAGTTCCTAGTCCCAGGGAGACTTGAAACCATCATCAGATCAAAGAAAAACAGAAACAGAAGATCCCCATCCTTAAATCTAATCTTCAAATCACAATCATCAACAAGGGTCCCTTTGCCCTCTGCCTTCTTCCTACTCTTGGGACCATTTTCTCCCTTGTCTTCTGTCATCATCCCCCTTTTCTGACTTTCGACCCCCAACTTGAACCAAATGTGTCTTAAAATTGTTCATTTGTAAACAATGCTTGACGGCTCTTGTGGAGTTACAAAAAAATAGAAAATGAAATTTAGGTTCATAAAAACTACAGGTTACAACAGTGTACGGGGTCACAATGTCAAAGAACGGATCTCTGTTCACAAAATTTGGGAACCGCGAGTTCCTGATTTATCAGGAACTTTTATTTTTGCAGAATTTGCGTTCTTCGAGCTTTTTCTTCCTAAAATGCTCAGTTTTTTTGCGTTGAGGGCTTTTTTTACATTTCACACTTCGTTCGAGTGTCTCTCCCAGTCTAATTACCATAACTTAATTAATTAGGTGTGTAAATGATAAAAATATGAGAAAGCTATAAAGTCCGGAGAGAGTCTTAAAGGGGGTAAATGGTAAATCCTATTGTAATCAACATAAAAATGAAGCTTTTACGGATTTCGTCTTGGGCCAAGTGTTGTTGGAGTGTTTGGACTGAAACCAAGTTGGGAAAAAAGAACGTCGTAAAAGATGAAGAGAAAAGCACTAAAATCTGTTCAGTATCCCCATCGCTGCTTCTGCCTCATCTTGCGCTGAAATCCAGCCGAGGAAGGAAGGGAGTACTGGGGTGACGCACTGAAATTTTTACGGTTTTGATTAATTAGAAAAACGGTGGTGGGTGCTGGCGTTGGGTAAGTGTTTTGTTTCATATCAATGCCTAACGAGAGGTGTCATAAAAACTTAAATGCATCAATGTTTTAGCCTTCATTTGCATGCGGGAAATGACATGGGGCCCCTTTTCCCTGGACCGTTTACAGGGGTTTCAGTGTTTATCGTCTCCACTCCAGAAAATTATTCCAGAGGAACAAGAGCGTAGTGTTAGGTCGTAAGGAGAGAAAAGTTTGTTTATTCCATTAAACCTCGGTGTGGAACAATCGGAAGACATTGTACTCCGTAGGCAGTAAATCGTAAAAAAGTTTTACGTTAAATCTACCCATTATCACAACTTTCCAGGAGTTTCCCACTGTGTTGAGTTTCCCTTAAGTGTAGAACACTTAAAATGAAAGCATTTCATTGATCCCGTTTTTAAAACCATGAGACTATGAGCATTTTTCTCAGCGACCAATCACAAACTGTTTAATCAAACTATGAGGGGTTCCTATTTATGAATTTAAGTTGATCTTGATGCAACACTTGTTGTTATTGAATAGACATTTAGAAATAATTATAACCATTCCTACTGTATTATAATCTGAGTGTAACACCAGTACACCATTTTTAGAGGCGTCCCGCTGATTTCAGACTCATCGTCATTGTTGTCCGGGTGGTGTTAAATAATCCTCAACCTCAACCCCATTGTTGTTTCCTTCCTCATCTACCATCCACTCCGAACTTGAATAATCCTGGAATGAATAAATTATTACACTTAAATATCATCTGCATATTAATAGAGCATTTCAATCTCTCGTTTGTGGTCATGGGAAAACTGGAATAACATGATTAATATCCCGTGCTGTTTCGGGGATTTACATCCCTAGCATTTCCATTCTTACCAAATGTGGAGGTCTGGGATCAAAGCTCTCCTGTTGTTCCTCCTTTGCACTGAGATAGCAAAGGAAATTTTGGTCAATCAAATTCAAGGGAATTAATGAAGCACGTAAAGTCAAATGATCCGGAGACCGTTCTAAGAGAGGGGAAAATGGCGAAAGTCTCCTGGGGGAAAGCAAAATGTTTTAATCTTCTTATCCCAGGCCATTCCCACCGGCAGCATCCCCCATCATCCTATTAACACCACCAGCACTACAATCAAATTTGCATGAAATGGAACTACGAAATCTGATTAGGGGTCATTCCAGCAGATCTTCTGCAAAACTGACGCCACTGCGTGCCTCATTTGCATTCAAGGGATTTAGATTGGGATTAGGATCCGCAACAACCAACTTTCCCTGACGTGATGTGACGTGCTGCGAATGCGACTGGTCATAAGAAAAAGCTCCAGTAAATAATTACAATGCAAAGTTCAGGGGATGGAAGTTAATCAAAATCTGCTTGGTAACATTGTCGCGCACTTATTTCCTTCTCTATGTCCAGCAGAAACTGGACCCTCCTGGATCATTTTCCAATTAGTTACTACCGAAAATTAATAAAAACAGACCCATGTCCGTCCGTCCTCTTCCCTATCAGGGAAGCTTGATCTCTTTATCATCAGAAAGGTTTTCTGGACCTAGACTCTAGGTTCGGTTACTTGGAAGAAGAGTGGTCCATTGATTAAAAACTGGACAGTAGAAAATCCCATAAATCCGCGAGGGCGTTAAAATTAGACTGGAATTGTCCACTTCATCTTTGTAAATCCTCCGTCTCTCGTTTCTAATTAATCCTCCCCATTAATTTAAAAAGGGATGGTTCATCTAATGGTCAACATGAATCCATTTGAGATGAGACTGAGACCGGAGGCGAGTTAAAATGAAAGGGAGATAGTGGCTCGCTCGTGTCCATAAGCATTATGATGTAATTGCCTTTGATTTAAATTAGAGACCACTGGAATAGGAGCTGGAAGGTCCGAAAATGCACTCAAACCATAATTACATTTTGAATCCGCAAGCATCGTACTCAGCACCAGCGCCATGGACTGGAGGGGTGGGCAAAGGCTCGTTAGGCAGCAGTATCCAATTTGCGCTCATTTTACAACACACATCTCGTTAGAAAATTTGCATGCAACTGTTGTTAGTAAACTAAGGAAGCCCTTAGCAGTGCGTAGTAACGTCGACCCATTAGGAAGAAAGATCTTCAGGAGGATTTAGAAATAGGGAGGAGGTTTTCCAGAAATGATGATGACACGAGTACATGCAATGAGACAATTTTTATTTTTATGATCTTGTCCGGGTTGGAAGCGTAAACAGAAGAGGAGCAATAATTTATCCAGTCATTGTCTCCCTTCTTCAGTAGGAAATACTTCTAGCTCCAGCAGCAGCGGTCGAAGGGAGGTAAGAAAACAACACGTATCTCATCATATTAGGCACCATTTAGGATGCTAGTAACTAAATAATGGCAGACGCCTTTCTTTACGCTGAAACGCTAAAAACTTTTGTTCCAAATCCCCACGTCTTAATTTACGAAGTTCTTTACATTTTGCTCATCAAGCAAAGTGTGTCTCCCAAGAGTAGAAAGAAATTTTGGTAGAGCGTTAGTGGTTGATTAAGTTCGCAAAATAGAATCCGCAAATTGAGCTACCTATGCGAAAATTGGATTTTTTATTTTTATCAGACTTTGAAGGTGGAGTTTTCTTGTAGTTTTTTTCAAAATTTATGAAGATTTGTTCTACTTGGTTCCATCATTGTTTTGAATCATCATCTTCATCATCATAGCCTTCTTCGTTCGGAAGAAACATGGAGAGTAGGGCAGCCGAAAACTGAATGACTCCGATAGAGACACAAGCGAGGGCGATATCCCCACGAGTAGTTTGCCGGACGGACATTAGGAGGTATGGTCCAATAATCGCTGCGGCCCCATTGCAGAAAACAATGTAACCCCAGCAAGGGCCCATGTACTTCCGTGGAATTGTCTGGAGCGTGAGGCGAGGAATTGCGCCGACGATGAGCCCTTCGGTTAATCCGCCCAGCAGAAACCATACGATGAACCAACCGAATGTTGTCGTGAAGCTCAGGATGATGTAGAGCACTGCTGATCCTGAAAACATTTTTGCAAACTTAATAAATATTTGAAGAGTATTTTTTAAGTGCGCATGTAGAAAAACGACACTTACCAGCGAGTCCGGCCTGGAAAAGTGTTCTACTAAAGGAGTAGCTGTGATCATTGTTCAACATCACGAATGCCCGTCCAATGGTTGAGGTCAGGCAGAACCAGACGACCAAGTAGAGGCAATTCAGGGTGGAAAATTGGAAGGTCACGTCAACGTACCAGAGGATAAACAAGTAGGGAGCATAAATTGTGACCATGGCACACGAACTGACGATTACCCAGAGCAAGAAGGGGACGTCCGTCATTGAGGATAAATCACAGACGCAGACGCAGAAACCTGGACAAAAGGAATGTTAAGTTTTAGAAAATTTAGATTTTTGCAGCTTGAAAACTTATCGTAAGGTTTTACATTTTTTCCGCGCGGGTACAACAAGGTCCAAGTCCGCAGGTGAGGTTGAATCCAGACGGTCACCCTGTCCATTCTCATCATTGGTGACGCCGTCAATACAATTCTTTGTCACTTCCCTCCTGTGTCTTTGATTTTCAAAAAATGGATTTGGGTGCCTTGGAGGTCGCGAGGATTTTGGAATGGCAAAAGTGAGTCCAATGCATGCGAGGACGAGGATGGCATTTATGAGAATGACCCATTTGTAGGCAAAGTTAATCTGTAGATCCAGTTAAATTCAAAAAATTTGAACGAATAGGAATAGACTTCTATTGCTTTCCCCACTGGATTTACCTGGATAGCGAGCAAGTAGAAAAGATAGTGGAAAAAGGCCGTACCGGTGGGTGCGGAGATTGTTACGAGCATCAATGCAATTCTCAATCTCTTCCTAAAGTGACACCTAAGAATTTTGGATATTGTCTCATTAATCTGGAAGCATTTGGAAGGAATCCTGAAGAATTAAGATCAAACTTACACAACAGAGGAACCTGCTGCCGTAATTGCAAAGCAGGTCCCTAAACCAATCAGGACCAAATGAGCAGCGTAATAAGCGATTACGTGAAGCTCAAAAGCATCCAGCACAAGTCCCGTAAAAAGGAGCAAAAGGCCAAAGATGCACGTGAGCCGATGACCCATCCAGACTACGAGAACTTCACCCAGCGGCCCAAACTAATAAGATGTTATAAACAAAAGGATTTCATTATTTGCCACTCCCCTTCATCCCGTCTTCTGATTGGAGTTAATGAGGCAGATGAGTTAAGGTGATTGGCTTCTCACAGAAAATGCGACAGCGTAAGTGGCAGCTGCGACGACCGTCCGTTCAAGGGTCCCCAGGTTGTACGTAAAATTCACAATGGGCAGCACGAGTGGTAAGGCGTGAAGGATTCCAAAGACAACGAAACAAATGAATACTGCGCAAGCGCAGCGGAGCCAGTCCTTCTTCCTGTCAAAGGACTTGGGGTTTTTGGCCTCTGCAACATCCGGGAGCTCCTCGAAGAATTTTGAGCCAAAGTAACGATTTCGTTTTTTCTGGATAAAATTTCAAGAAAAACAGTTTAGCGAGGATTATAGTTTCATTGGTTAAGTTAGGACGAGAACAGACGGGATTTCACCTCCGAGACCCCACAATCTTTCTCAATATCCGCCAACGTCAAATCTTCCAGAGTTGCAAGGGATCGGACATCCACCATGCCCCCGGCGCCAATGCAGCGGGCCATTTTAGTTGATTTTTATAGTTTGGGCTTCAAATTACTACAAAGATGGAAAGCGTTCAGTGGAAATCGGCCACCGAATATAAAAATCCAACTAGACTGGAAGATCAATTTGTTTGGAACATCCTTAACTTTCCTACGTCCGGTTAGCATTGACCACCTTGGCAACAAGTGGCAAATCTTATTATTTAATTTCTTAGAACGTATACTTTTCAATCAGGTTAGATTCTAGAAGAGTTAATTTTTAATTGTAGGATTTTGTTTCCTGTAGGATTTGTATGCCTAGATGACACGAGATTGGGTCCCCAGTCAAAGATTTCCATAAGTTGATATTTTATACCCTTGACAGAGTAATTGTGGGTTTGGAGTTGGTGTTAAAATGTGAGGGATATCACGTCATAATAATGGAAAACAATGGGGAAGAGGCAAAGGAGGCTTTTACTTTATTGCAATTCCATGATAATTATTAGAAGACCCAAATACCCTGGTTATTCTGTAGTGGTGAATTTAATGACTCCCCCTTTGGAAATTTATTGGCATATAAATTATCCCATGTTCAGCATAGCTCATCCACCACCGCTTAACTACCATTTTCTCTTCTTGTCATTTGACTCAATTTATTGTGTGTGGAAACCTTGCCTTCGTAAATAAACATTTCGGAGTTTTACTGTTTTTAGAGGAAGGGAACAAGGAAGAGCTTCCATCGCCTATTCATATCATAATTTCAACATTTCAAACTGTAATTAGTAAAAAACATGTGCAGGTTGGAGACATCTGGATGATCCGAAATTCCCGAATCCCGTTTGACATTACATGACGTTTGGCTTCTATTTTTTGTCTCTGAAACAAAAGCCAGAAATAAATTTTAGCGTCCCTCCCTCCCTGCTCAATTGAGTTGTCAAACTGCTATTATTAATCAGTTTCCGTCTATTCCTAATTTTCTTTATATTATTTTAAAATTTAATTTTAATTTCAGTTTTCCAAAATTTTACAAACTCTGTCGAAAACTTGGTAAACGGAGAATTAATTTTTCTCAAACTTGGGAAGCGTCCCATAAAACCTTATTCAGAAATTACTCACGACGCTTTCTCGAAAACCGCTTCGATACTCTACTGGAAATACAAAGTAGTAAAGTTTGAATATTGACAGAAGCTACTCGAAATGGAACCAAAAAACTTTGACATTTTGGATAATTAGAACTAAAAGGAGAGAGAAATTTAGAACAAAAGAAGCGCATATGATAACAATCCTCATTGTCAAACTTCTTGAGCTTCAAAACAGAGTGGAAGGTCATTTGAAAATTATTAGGGGCACATGTGTTCCACAAAAGAAGGGGAAAATAGTAAAAAGGGAAATGAAAAAGGCAATATATTACACAAAACCAATGGAACTTAAGGGTAGAGAAAAGAAAGAAAGATTTTTCCCCACTGTACTGTGAGGGGGCTCAACCTCAAAATTACCAAAAAAGTCAAAATGTGTGTCTACTGTCAACAGAATGACAATCAGAATCAGAGCTTAAAAAGTCCCTGGCTCCTGCACTTGGAGGCAATATGGACTCGTTGTAACGATTCTAACTAGATTTGGTCTTATCCCCGATATAATAACTTATGACATGTTAGAAAAGCCCTTGAAACCCCTGGATGGAATAGTCGAAGGGCTTCTGCCTGCCTGCCTCTGGTTCCAATGTACAATGCCTCCACTTGACTGTAAACTAATCCCGGGGAAAAGTCACCAACTCCACTCAACCGTAGGTTGCTACACTTGCAACTTTTCTTTTTAATCATTCCAATACCTTGATTTTTTTAATTCATTTAAATCCTCCACTACTTTCCCCATTTGTTATTTCCAGTGTGGTGGATTTGGAGACATCTGTCAAGTTGTCACTCGGAAGGAGGCATTTCCTCATTTGTCTTCCTCTACTTTCTCCACTACCACCACCACCGCGGTGCCTCAGACCACATGGAGTCAGAGTATCGCAGTTGAACTGTGAATATTCATATTATGCCAGCAGTCTCATGGGATGATTCCCTTAGTATTGATTAATCACGTGGTAGTTTGTCATTTGTAGCAAAAATATAGAAAACAATGGAAGCGTATAAAGGCTGGTATGGCCTTAAATTTAAAAAAATTTGAAAATTTAAGGGCTCATAATTGTCAGTGTCGTGAGCATTTCAGCGGAACTTGTTCCTGAGCTTGACATTTCCCTTTACCATTGACCAGGGAGGGGGTTGGTCCAATTGCCACCTCTCAGGTGTCAAATCCTTCACCTTGATTGTGATTACCCACCACCACTTCACCCCTCAATTTGAACCCAGGCGGTGGTGGTGGAACAAAGGAGGAAGTAATTGGAAATGTTGAAAAAAGTGTCGGAAGTGCGGAAGTGAAGCGGTGAAATGAGCATCAACGACTCTTCCTCCTCTGACGATCCACTCGGATGGAACGGAGAAAGTCCATTATGGTAATTACAGTCATTAATGTGCATATTTGATGGATTTTATTTGTGTAACCAAAGGAGGGAGGTTGGAGGTTATTTATGGCCTTAAAACACCGTGCTCTGGTGGTTTTGAGTCTCCATGTACTTTCGAGATTTCCATTGTCACCATTCCTTAATGCAATCCATTGTAGCAAGGTATAAATTAAACTTTGTATCTTCTGTTCTGGGAATATTTGTAGCAAGTGACATGACCGTCGGGATGAGTGGGCGGACTCTTGTCTTTTCCGTTTTCAATTTAAAAACTAAAAAATAATAATAATGGAAGCTTTTTAAGACACTTTTTATAACCCAAAATGGCATTAATCTTTCTACCAGAAACCAGATCAAGGCTAATTTCCCAATTTTTTGAAACAAAAAATGGTTAATGAGTGTCATATATTTTTAGTTCCACCTAAGCCATTACTTTAGTTCATGTCAGTGGGAAATTGCAAATCACTTTATCATTCTAGCAGCAGAAGGACCAGGCTTACCTCCCTTACGTCTTACCTTATGAGAACCAACCACAGGGATTGCGTGTTGGGCTCAAATAAAAATTGAAAAGAAGAGGATTTGGTTTAATTGTAAACCCATAAAAATCTTCAATGTTAAATTATGCAGATGGACAGTAAAGAGGTCGAGAGGAAACAATGGTGGGAATAAAGACATTTTTTATATTCCCTTGGCTCATGAGGTCTCCAATTTGCCTCCTCTAACTGTACTTTGTCTTTGATTAGACTCGAATAAAGAAACGTTTTATAAAAATGTACCGTTGATGATTAGTCGGATGGACTTGTGTGAAGAAGTGCGTAAATTTGTAACAGGAAGAAGCATTATGATGAGAATTGGAAAGATAAGCTCTTGATTCATGAGATCTCCAAGTCTTCTTAATTTACCTTTTGAAATGGTAGAGAAAACAGGGCTGAAATTATTTATTATCTTTTTAATCTCATTTTACAAAGGGCCTGCTGGTGAGAGATCTTTGTTAATTTGGGGTTACAGAATCCATGGTCAGTTTCCAGCAGATGAAGTTATGAAGATGCTTATGCAAATGCCATTATTCCCTCTTCCCTGAATTGATTCATCTCCCACCGTTAATGTCTCCTCATCCTCATCCGTCTCGTTTCATAAAATTTTATCTCTTCATCTTCTTCAAACTTTGCATAGAGGACCATCTTTCACCATAGGAATTCTTCAATCCCGAACCGGTTTTCCGGAAATCCCCCTTACCCGCCTCGTATTTACTTATCTCATCATCGCAAGCCTCCTCTTCTCATTTAGAATTTTAGAAAAATTGAGGTTAATTGTTCCGATGCCGGGGAGAAGTCAATGGGGGCTGGGAATTGGAATCACATTTTTCTAAAGTGAAAAATCGCCAAAAGGACGCTCCTGCCCCGCCGTCTAACTTTGTATAACCAAGGCGGAATTATTTTATGACGTTGATGGTTGAGATTTAAATTGAATTGTAACTTCTGTGCTTTGGGCTTTGGGTTTTTTTTTCTTACCCGGGTATCCCCTGGCATATTGTTCTCTTTTGACTTAATTTATTCAACCCGTTTGCCTCAAATTTTATGATGATAGAGCCGAAATTTTACGACTGGATCCCACCACACAACGGACGGATGAAGGAAATCTTTTATTTCAATTGAAAAAAGAAAACCCCGAAATCTGTAGAAATGAAGTTGAGTGTCTCCGGACGGTCTTCCGCACCAGCCACGGTTCCCTCCACGGTCAGTAGTCAATTCAGCCGTCAGAAACAGTTGTTGGCTCCTGGAAAAACCGCAAGGATGAACGAAAGTCGTAAACTTTCTTCTTCCGTATAACCAGAGAAAGAAAGGGAAAATATTTTTTATTCATCCCGACATAACTTTATGTTTCCCATGCATACCCGAGGATTCGCACATAAAATGGTTGGGGAAAGGGTTGAAAGAGACGACGCTTCCCGTGAATGTCGTTTACTCTCGTTCCTTTCTCTGATATTATTGAGCATCTAAAAAACCTGCTACGCTTCAGGAAGAATGAATTCACTTCCTTCCACATGAATCAAACTGAAATCAATTTCAATTTCACTTATTCCTGTCCCTCTGAGTCCTATTCTTATTATTATTGTAAGGAGGATGAAATAGCAATGGAAGGGGATGAAATGACAATTCGGGGAGAGTGGGTTAAGTTTATGCCTTGGATGTTTTAGTGCCTGCCTTGTTCTTGGTTAAGAATTGCATTCTACCCGGGTAGCTTATGCAGAGTTTTCAGTTGCATGCAGAGGACATCATCAAGCCAATGGAAATCCCTGGTTCTGACTTTGATGACCAGACGAAGTGCCCCATTAAGGTTGCATGAATGTACAATTTAGAGACTTGGATTTGACGATTCGGACTTTCGGGCTTAAATGACCCATCCCCCCTTCATTTCTCCTAATTCGGGTTCTTTTATGTGTGGACGAAGGGAAATGATGGTCATCTCCATCTACTCTTCCTGGCGTCTCGGAGATGTCCATTTACCATCTCTAATTTGCCAGTATTGTTTACATTCAAGATCCCTAAGCCCAGAAGACCCATGCGCTCGGTAAAGAATCCAGAAATGGACAATGGCGTAAGTCATTTCTTGGCTGCCGTGGATGCACCGTTCCTTAATTTCACCATCAATTAGCAAAAGTTCTTGAAAGTGGTGAAGTTTGGTCAAAAGAAGTTCACAAAGGAGTTCAATCCTGCGACGATGTAGACTTGCGGGTTGCACTTCTTATTTTTAATTTTTGGGACAACAAAGGACCCTTTTAGTTCTCCTTTTCTTGAAAAGAGAGCAATAAAACCATCTAGACTTTTTCGATTCCTGTGTCAAACCCTTAAGATTGGTCCAAAACATTTCTGAACCCAAACGTACTCATTAGTTCTGAGGACATTTTACGAAACATTGAGAAGGGTCCTCTTTTGGTCGAACCTTATGACTCACCACCCATCCTCACCATTTTGGAATCAAAAATAAAAGGCGGGCCATAAACAGTGGACTGCACGCGGCGTAAATTTGTCACTCGAAATTAAAATAGCAGCGTCTTTATGCAGCGTCAAGAAACATCGAAGTCTGGTCCCGGGTTCCTTCATCGATTGTTCTGGCGTCTGTTTGCGGAGAACGTTCTAGCGAGGACTTTACGTGTAATTAGCTTGCATGGGCGTACGCCTCCACCAGTCATCTACCACTACCACCATCACCATGTCCCGATCTACCATTTTTTTAAATGGGACATATGCTGATATCCATTTAACTTTTCATGTTGATCTGGTCAATGTAACCTCAAGGGTAAAGTGGAGATAAAAAAGGAGCTGACTTTGTGCGTACCCTGGATGAAGACAGACGTCTGTTCAGGCCGTTTAAGGGCTCTCCAACAACTTTTTGCTTTTATTATTTAGTTTTGTTGTTTGTCCAGATTGGCAGTTAGGAGGGTAATTAACCCTGGAGTAAAGTGGGGGTATGGAAACATCTTTTAGGTTTGCATCTTCTTACCAAATCTGTCGGTGCTTTGCAGCGCTGAAGCAAATTTCTTCGCATAACACCTACAATAGAAACACTATGGACACAGGTGTGAAAAATATGAATTCGCAAATTTCCTGTAGCCACATCAAAAGTACTTGCTGGAAGAGAGGACACGTTTACCTTCATTTAGAAAACTTAATGGCAAATGGCATAAGAGAATTAATGGTAGGATGAAGGATAATGGATACTGGTGGTGGTGGTGGTGAAGCGTCTGCTAGTGGAGATAAACCAGAACAGAGTCCACTGCTATTACGAACGGAAGATTGAAGAAGGTGGGACGGACGGACGCCTTTGGTGGTGGTTGTTAGTTGAGCAAGTTGAAAATTATTATTTATATTACAATGATTAAAGAACTGACTTTTTATTCCAGAAGTTTACAAATCAGCTCATCCAAGCGTAGCAGTCCGGGCAGCAGTTAGGAGGAGGATGTGAGAATTGAAAAGACAAAGATGATGCGTCTGGTGGTGGTGGCTCGGCCGGAGTTCATGCAAAAGTTCATTTCCAGCCTGATTCCCTTCATGTCTTCCTCGTGGCAATGATCCATCCTCTCCTGGATTTAAAACATGTTTTTGCCTCGATGCAAAAAATAAAATAAAACCCCATCTTCATCACGGAAAGCAGGGAAGGCTTAGGCATAATTTCCTATGCAACTTAAATCCACGCTCGGGAAAGTCCATTGTGTCGTGCTGTGCTTGATTAACAACCAAATGACGATACGCACAATCATTGGGAGTGTCATCCAACAGAATACCCTTGGGTTTACTTATGGTTGGTTTTGCTTGAAGCACTTTTTTGGATAATGTCAATATCCGGGTCAACTTCCTGATAACGTTCATGTCCTCGTGTGTTATGTCACATCGGACTTTCTCATTCGACCGCACGGGGAAAATTAAGGCGTAGAGCCCAAGTCCAAGTTCCAAGGTGAATAGACACGCACGCCTTCTTTGCTTGAAAATAATTTTAATTTATCTCCCAAGCACTGATTGCATTGTGACTGACAAGCTGGTGGTGATGGTGGTGAAGAGATTTCTTGGGATTGAAAGGTCAACTTGAAGACTGCATAGCTTGCGGCTGGACTGGAGTATTGAATGGAATAGAAGTCCACAAGGAATCCCGAGTGTCATCATAAAGTTCCATTCACTCCCAGCAGCTATATCATCTATTGGCTAAACATTAATAAATAACCATCCACCAACCATAACCTTTGGAGAAAAGGAAATGAACTTGGACATTTCAGTTTGCCAATTTATAAGTCACGAGAATTAGTTTACGACGTTAGCAATTGTGCTAGAACAAGTGCCAGGAGAAACAAAAGGTTTGGCAACTGAATTGTCGTAATAAGTTGGAAGCTGCACATTTTTGTGACGTAGAACAATGGGATTTCGCAACTTTCTGATTGGTCTCACAATTGGCGTTGCCGGAACGCTCTTCTTTGCCTACTATGAATAGTAAGAATTCATTTTATTTTAGCAATTATGCGATATTTTTGATTCATTTAAGCATTTAGTTCAATTTTTGTTAAATAGTTTACGCACCCGGTTACATTTTACTATGACGTGGGCCCTTGGAGCGACTTTTATTCTCTACATTGTCCCTCCTCTTTTGTTTTATTCGAATTGCTACATCCGGCGACATCTCATTTTTTTGCCATTTGGTAAGCTGTGTTAGCAATTTTGCAAAAAACACGTGAGGTTTCTAGAAGGCAAAATTCTTAAGAATTGAAAACATTTCTTGTAGCTCTACGACCATTTTGGGTGAACTTTGATGACCCCGGGAGTCAAGGGCTAAAGGGGACACGGAACTTTTACCTTAACCCAGAACCAGGGATCCAAATTGGTATCTGGTAAGATACTTTACTAAATTAATTTCAAACCTAATGCAAAGTGACACGGGGAAGTTAACGACACCTTAATTCAGGCATGTCCTCCCCGAATCCATGGTGGAAGGCTCCAGAGGACGAGATGGGACTTATTGGGAAGAGTCCTTATCGCAAGCAGGGAGACCAATCATCCTCTACTTGCACGGTACATCAGCCTCCAGGGCCCTTGGACATCGGATGGTCATGTACAGGCTCCTCCAGAGTCTAGATTACCACGTACTGACGCTGGACTATCGCGGTTACGCTGATTCCACACGTATTGCACCCTTTGAGAGTGGGGTAGTGGCCGACTCCACTTGCCTTTACAAATGGATGCGTTCCAAGTTGGGAAGTTTTGGGGATAAGATTCCGGTAATGGTGTGGGGTCATTCACTCGGAACAGGGTGAGTGGACTTGGGTCAAGCGCTTGCCCCGTTGTTATCACTGACTTTAACGATTATATATTTTGGATTAGGATTGGATGTCACATGGTGTCCAATTTGTGCTTGGACAATGATGGTCCCACGGGCCTCTTCCTGGAGTCACCATTTAGTAACATGAGGGATCAATTCAAGCACCATTGGTTGTCATTTGTAAGTTCCAATCAACCAATCCCAGTGTGAACTGAAATCCATTTTAAAAAAATTAATCCTGAGGTCTACCGATGGATTCCGGAATTTCTGGAACACATGGCAATCCGTCCTCTGCGAAGGAGTGACCTCGCCTTTGATAGCGATTTACACATTGCTCACATTGATATTCCGATTCTCATAATGCATGCGGCAGATGACCTTGTCGTTCCCTATTTCCTTGGAGTAAAGGTAAGTGGAAGGGATTAATGGTCCTTGGACTCATGACGCGTATGACCTTCTGACCTTTTTTTTAATTTTTTGCAGTTGTACCAAGCGGGAGTTAGGAGACGCTCAGTCACTGCCGCTCCAATATTTTTCAAGCATTTTGACAAACAGTTCGGACATCGTTTCATTTGCAACTCCCCTGAGTTGCCCGAATTAATTGACAACTTTATCAAATCGTCATTCTCAAGGGAAACCAATTTCGAATCTCTTCGCCTCCAAGTGACTGACTGGAATTATAAAACGAAACGGAGGAATCCGAATCGGATCATCAAATCAGCCAACGGATGGATGCCAAGATCTTCTTCAAGCGTTTACTACTAAAGTCACTTATATAAGTACCCCCTATAAATTAATTAACAGTTTAACATCATCATTTATACAAGTTTTGATACATCTCATCCTGCTGATGTTTTATACGACTAAAGCGGGACTCCAATTAATTAAACCGTTTTTAATTCCTTAAACGACGACGGGTGATTGACTTCTGAACGCATAAATAAATAAAATAATTATTCCTCATCTCTCATCGCATCTTTGCTCAACACCAGAAGCCGCCATGGAAGTTTCTAATTAAGATCTTCAGAAGATTCTAAGCAGGGAAGATGTGGTTTAAAAATAGCCTGGTACCCTGGATCCCCTTCCTCGTAAGACGCACACGGTGGTGGTGGTTAGGAAAGGGATAAGCCTCATTTGGAAAAAAGGGAAATGATCATCTGCAAATTTGATGCGTTGTCAAGTGTCAGAAGAAGATTAATTTGCCAAAGTGGAGGTTCCTACTCCGTCATTTGGATCCTTGCCAATACCACACGTTTCTGTCCTTAATTCTTTTAAAGCGCTAATGAAGCCTTTGCAGATTTATAAAAAGCTCTTTAGATTTTTATTCCACAGGGACTGTGATAGTGGTTAGATTTGTAAACTTTTTATTGGCGAAACGTTTCAGGGGGAAGATGGAAGTGCTTAAGCTTAACCTAATTTTAGCACTCTGTTGACAGCCAACTGCAAATAGAAATTACAGAGTTACGATTGACGCATATAAGATACGTTTTAAGCAAAACAAAGATGAGTTGTAAAAATTGAGGTCATGCTAACATCATAAGAAGTTGAAGCTGAAGGGCCCTTCCCTACGCTTCAATTTTAACCCAAGGACTTGAAAATCCAGACAACCTGTCATGTCTCTCCTTCTCATTTTTTTGATGCCAAAGTTTGGAGGGAGTGTTTAAAGAGCACAAAATCTGGGGACTTGAAATCAAGCTAGGGCTTGGTGGAGGGATTGCGTGGGCGTTGAGCCAGCCAGCATGTCTCGACCAAAGGCCCAAAAAAAAACGGGAATAATGAACTTGGTCCTTTTCTTTCTTGAGCCATTGTTTGGCTCCCCGAAAAAAAAAAACTAGGGAAAATCCCTCCAGCTGATTCGTCAACACGCCTCGACAACGTGGTGGAAGGAACCAAAACCAGCAGAACAGGTGTGTAAGATCTCCTAAAAGGAGCCAAGAACCTTGGAGTTAATGGCCACGAAGGGCCCATTATGCTCAATTTTTCAATCCTCCAAGTGTAGTTTCTAGTCGTCCACAGGTCCTTCCTTACGTTTTTTTTAACCTTCATTTTCATCTTCTCCCGTATTAAATTTAATTATTTTTTTCTGGGTCTTCTTGAGTTTCCCATTTGAGGGCAGGCAGAGTTCTTATATCTTCCTCACGACTTTTCTATTCTCTTGGAACCTTAGTTTAGAAGAAGCAAGTGTGTTTACATTTGGATTTAGAAGTGTCTCCTTTCCTATTCTTCCTGCCCTTATAATATCCTTCCTTGCCACTATTTAACCATGCGTCAGGTAGGGATTCAAAGGGATCAAATCTCTTCAGTCCCTTTTGTTATCCGTACGTTTGTAGTTTTTAAGACGGAAGTTGTAAAACTGAAAAAAAAAACTTGCTTTCTTTACGTCGGTTTAAGATTTCGGAATTAAGTTTTAGCGTCCTCAACCCCCTCCCCCCTTGACGGTGGTGGCGTAATATTCGAATGGCGCTCATTTCAGCCTGATGCCTGACGGACCGCGAATATATCTCAGATATCGCGAATTTGTTTCATGCCTCGAACCTTTTTGCTTAAAGCAAAGATTTTCCAGCAAAAGTTCTGATGGAAAATCTATTTCCCTTGCAGTACGCCCCTTATATTTGACCTTTTAAGAGGGTGCATTTTGAGACGCATATTGTCGACCCCTGATGATAGAGGCATCAATTCCACCACCACGTCCTTGGTTTCCTTTATGCTTTGTTGAAGATTTTGCTTATCACTATTGGATCACCGAATTGGAAAAGGACAAAAAAACTAAAGAAGGAAAGGAAAAGGACCCTTGGCTCCATTTTCCAGATTTATTTATTTTCCTACTACGTGCTACGTGGTCGTATCTATCGAAACCTTTAAGCAAGTTCAGGGTCTTGAGCCTCCTGGTTCCTCATCATCATGATCTTGCTTTAAAGCCTGGTCCTTGAAGGAGCAAGTTTTTTCTGATCCTTCCTTGAAGATGAAGAAAAGAAGAAGAAGGCTTTCAGGGAAGCTGATATGATTTATTGCAGCTTAAGGAACAGGTTTTTATTTTTAGGAAACTCCCAGGCTCAGCTGTTTCGAGTGTGCAAGCCCTGTTTTTGTGGGTCCTTTTTTATTATCAAGGGGCACTAGGACTTACTACTACTTGGAGTACTCGGACACCTCGACAAGAACCTGATCTTAAGATTTCATCCCCATCCTTAAGTTTACGTAATAATAGGAACTGCATCTTAAAGCGTCTTCTTAACGTCACCCTCCTACCCCTTACAACTTGGCTTCATAATGGACCAGTCCATTTTACTACAAGGGCTACACAAAAAGTTGTAAAACGAGACCCTGCCTCCGGCTCCCGCTCATCTACCCGTGTTGGACCTAAACCCTTTTAGGCAAAAGACCTTAAACGCTAAGCACCACTCCTATTGTTGTCTCTATTGTTGAATTTACAGGAGGGATTCTATATGATCAGAACCAGTGTGAAAATTGCACTCTCCCTTGCATAAACTTAATCAACACAAGGGACAAGACGAGGGATGAGGGATGAGGGTGCATCTTTTACTACTGGGGGATGACGCTTTTAGGTTGTTAACCTTCACAGAAAGGTACGAAATGACCACGCGTCCTGCCCAATCAAACTGCCTGCCACTGTTCAAGGTTAACTGATTAATAATTTCTTACATGTCTTCAATCTGTCAGGAGACACATCAGGGACCCACCGATTTCAAGTAACCAAGATGCGACGTTGTTGTGAAGGGAGAAGAATTGACGCTTGTCAAGTTCCCACCCCAGGGAACCGCCTTGGGTTGATGAATTATCTAAAAATAGTAATTTAATTTTAAGCAAAACATAAGAACAAGGCTTGAGTTACAGACGTAGTACAACACAAGTAAATTAAGGCCCAGAGATCTCCAGTGATGATCAACAACCGTTCAACTAACCAGCACATTTATCATTTTCCAGCAACCAGCAAGTAAACTGATCCCTCCCTCTTCAACCTTTCACCCCCGGTTTCAACCTTGTACAGAATTATACTCTTGAAATCTGATCAAGGAGGGATGAAAATTAACCTTTTAAGAGTTCAAAAGAACATTTAAAAATGGGTTTTCTGGAATTAAGATACTGAAATTTAGGACTGGGATGATGCGTTTGGGGAATCAGCTCAAATTGGACCCTTCTTTTTAACCACGAATCTCGTAGAGAAAGTGGTTTATGGAATTGATAAAACGGGAGATCAGCGGATAGAGACGCC
>JAQIWD010000489.1:0-20754 GCA_034694825.1 Anurida granaria
ATGAGTGTCCATTGGAAGAGTCCATTATGTCCAAAAGTTTTTTATGTTACTGGATTTATTACCTATTCCACTCCAGCGACCTGGTATTGCTACAAGACATTTTTAACCATCCTAGTTATCCTGTCAACACCTCATTTTAAGGCATCCATTTCGTAGGACTTAAATCAACCTACTGGGCTCCTGATTTTGATAAAATTTGCTACCCACACCAATGGTTCCATTTGCACGTATTTATTTAAATGAATTGGCAATTTAATTGGGTCCATATGGTTGATTCAGGGTGGTGTAGATAATTCCACTTTAACTTCAACTGGTGTCTTTCCATTGTGAATTTCATCTGCAAACTGTTGGATCATTCCTCTGAGTACCGTCATGATCTTCGTCAAAGTCCCATCACTCAGTTTCCTTGGCTTTCCTGTTAAATTTAACATTGAAGAAGTTAAAATTATCTTATTAGCAGTATGGAACATTCATTCAAATAAGTTGTTGCTTACCTTTCTCTGTAATGATGGAATGGTAGCCAGCATGTATGACCATGTCATGGGTACTGAAAACTGTTCGTTGTGTCAATGAGGCAGAGAATCTTCTCAGAATTATTTCCAATTCTAACGGTGTAGGCTCAAGCATTGCAATACATCTGAATAAATACTCAAGCGTAGTCGAAGTCTCAATCGGTAAGCGTCGCAGAGTTTCAAGGTGATCGTGGGAGTGGAGGACAACGGTGGTCAACTCGTCACTTCCTAATAGAGGGTGACGAAGATGTTCCAGCCATAAAAATTCAAGTCCTGTCAGAATGTACAAATTCTTTTCGTTTGCAAGGCGATTCCAGGCTCCGACCCCTTTGTGATTTAGTTCAAGTCGGTACTGCCTAACGAATCGAGCAAGACCCTCAGACATGTTCACATGATCTGATAGAAAGGCCCGAATCACATCTTGTGGTTGGTACGCAATCTCCACTGGCTAAAATTCCATCCAAAACAATTAGTAAATGGTCCATATTATAAAATAAGGCTGGAAAACGTACAGTAAATGAGCTCCTCATACTACTAGATGACTCAGCCTCGCCTGGAGGGGTTGGCGTCATGTTATTTGCTATGAAAGTATCACTGACTGGGGTATCGGGTGTTCCAGGAATTGGATGGCAGACATCTTCATCCTGGGACGGAACCAGTACAACGCTCGGTCGACCGCAGAGATTCAAAAGTCTCTCGCAGATTACGTTTAGAATCTGAAAAATAAAGCATTGGATCAACCTAAAAGTCGTTGAGCAACATTTCCAATATCCAACCAATTTCCGGGTTGCGTTATTAACGATGGGAATTAAAGCATCCTCAGTGGCAATTCATAAAATATTTCTGAAATAGCTGCTGGAAGTTTGTGCATAACTTTGGATTGGCTAAATTTACATGCGTCCATCCAATTTGTACCCTGAACGAATTAAACATGAATGCTCATGTATCGACGTCCGGGAAATGCTATTAAGATTGAGAATTATTGGAATTGGACTATCGCATGTTTAGCACTCCACACCTATTCAGGTTCACATGAGGGTCATATCCTCATTTTTCTTACAAGAAATAAAGCACCTGACGGTACTTAATAATGGATCTCTTGAAACACTATTTAATCTAACCTAACCTAACTTAACCTAACGTTAACGAGAGACCAAGTGCACGCTCAACCTCAACCTCACCCTCAACCTAACCTAACCAAACGAGACGAGAAATGTATTCCCCAAGTACAAAAAAGTACTTTATACCTAACCTAACCTAACCAAACGAGACGAGAAATGTATTCCTCAAGTAGAAAAAATTACAAGACGAGCGTGCACTTGGTCTCTCGTTAACGTTTACTCCTTGAAACAACTTACTTTTGGAATCACTCGAAGTGTTTTCCACTCCCTCCCGTGCAGTATTACTCGCTGTCGTTTCAAATACTGAGAAAGTGTAAAGTCTTGAAGTTTTCTATCTTTGAGGAGATCCCGATTACAAAATACGACACAATTTGGAAGTATAAACTGTTCAAACTGTTGAACAATTAGGATATGAAGTCGGCTCTGAATGGCTCCTGGGCGTTTGGCCCGAACGAATCGGATAGCATCATTTGCTCGAAGTCTCATGGCATAGACGAGGTAGCATGCGATGAGGACTCCGGTCCTACCCAGCCCAGCATGACAATGGATCCCAACCTTTCCTTCTGAGATTGAAAAAGAAAGCACTTTCACCATGTCCAGCAGAAATCCCACGGACGCTTCACCATAGTCCCTCCAAGCATAATTGTAGCAATAAACTGAAAATTTATCAATCAAATTAATCAATACAAATAGACTGTAAATTCTTAATAAACCAAAATCATTCCAGTGGTCCAAAAATCGAATAAAATGTGTCACGGTGAGATAATTCGACATGTCACGTTAGCAAGTTTGTCAAAATTTCCAAGATTTTAATTATGACCTGCTGGTTTTGTTTTCAAGTCTTTAGGTGCTTATGTCGAAAATAAAATGGGATGATGAATTGTGTCACAGACTTTACTTACTTCCACTGTTCATGAACACAACTGGATCATATGCAAATCCACTGGAATGGAGAGGAGCGACACTGCAGCTCGCGTGTTCACCCGGGACTTCCAGATTAATCACCGATTTTATTCCTAATCTAGAAGAGAAAGTAGAAATCGCTTGTAAGTAAAGTAGACTTCTCTCCTAAGAATTATGGCATCATTAAATAAATTGCATAAACTCAAAATGTTCTTCCTGTACTCGAGAAACTAAATCAGAATAATACATTTCTTTCATTCCGGTGGCAGAAGGCTTGTAATGGGAAACAGTTTGAGCATTGTAGCAAAAACTGTTTAACCTTGCTCCTAATTAATTCAAACGTCGTTAATGTTTTCACCTTTGCCCTTTTTTGAATCTATGAATATTTTAACCTCCGTTAACTATAGTTCACGGAATCAAAATTTGGATTTTGAGGACGTGAGTCGCAGTTGCAGACCCAAAATAAAAAAAATGTCTCGTTAAGTGGGTAATTGAATAAAGGAAAGTCCTAAAGCCACGGAATAAATTTAGAACAGACTCAAATTCGAATATAATATTATTGGAATTTGAGTCTGTTCTAAATCCACATATTATGTGGATTATTACGTGTCAAACTGTCCCATCACATCATTTTCCTCAATTACTTGCGTATTGGGTCGTGACATGGCTACAATGTCCTCAGTTACCCTGCAAAAATACAAAAATGGGAATAATAACATGAGACATGTTAGACATGAGATAACATGACAAAAATACTTCGATTTTGATTCCCCTATAATTCCGTTTTGTCCCACAACTGATCCCTTACCAGTGTGAGTAGATTCCAGTGATGCAGCAGGCATCGGATGGCCAGTAGCTTCCTTTTTCATACTTGCATTTCTTACCTCCACAAAAGACTGAGCAGGAAATTTGTTGGGGTGCTACGCGGCGTAAACTATCCGAAAGCTTGTTGTACTGTGACCTCGGCGGGATTGGTTCGTTTTGTCCACTTGAACCTTGGATATGCTCGTCCATGTCTTTTTTGAATTATTTAGTTTAAATTGATTTTTTTTTGTTTCTGCTAATACCTCGTGCCCATTTCCAATTCCTTCCTGACCTAGAGAGAGAGTAAGACCGAGACGCAACAAGCGGTGGTGAGCTAAGCGTCGCTGTCTTTACCACCTGCCCTCGTCTAATTTCTCACCGCCCACCATTGACCTTCGATGGGTGGAGTTGATTAGCGTTGAAAAATTCACCGAACCAACACTCGCACTTAAAATGAGCAATTAGAACTTGAGATGCTTCTGGAGCGGCCTCGGACCTTTCACTGGGGGTAATACTTGGAATAACGGAGAAAGTTGACTTTCTCTTACACAACTCCACGCAATCTCTGGAGCCAAGGACTAAAATTAGACGCTTAGGTTCACAAGTTTAAAATGGGGGACCTTGAGTTTCTTTAATGGCGGAAATGAGTAATTTAGTAAGTGGGCGGAGTCTCCGTCCGAATTTCTTAAGAATGGGGAAGTAAAGGTTAGGGAATGACCTCCCGTGCTTGTGACAACAATTAATCCAATTTCCAGGCCTTGGTAGCACGACTCCCTCTGCCAATCCTACCTATCTCGACGTGGAGTGAAAGGCGATTGAGGTGAAAGGAGGGAGGAGAGTTTAATGGAATTTATGAAAGAAAGGAAGGCAGTAAGTTTCTCCATTCTGTTCATAAACCATAAACTAAATTGAACTTGGTCGAGTATCATAAACTACTGGAAGTGTCCTTTCCCTTGTTATATTGTTTAGGCCCGGGGGTCCCTTTATAAGAGAAAGTGGGTAACTGTTGTTGTCCAAAATGAAATGAATTCATTGGAAATCAATACTACTTTACTCATATCCCCTTTCTTTAGATAATAGAAAGTGAGGACTTTCCTTCCGTGTCTTGATTGTTGCGTGAATCTTTTACTTTCACCCACGGCCCTGGCATGATGGAATTCATGAGCTCCAGTGAAGCCCAAGGAAGATTTATTTCATCATTCGCTTGTCTATTGTATCCTTCTACCCACTTTCATACGTCCTTATCCCCCATGGAAATTTCTCCAGGAGACCACTTTAACCCGGTTTCAATTCAATCGCATCTACGCTTCGATTTAGCTAGTAACTGAATTTATTAAATACTGCTTCCCAATACTGTAAAAACATTCTAGAAATCTACTTACAGTGGCTAACTAATCCCTGCTGGCTAAATGAACATGTGAGCTGATTGGTAGCTAATTAATCTCCTAAGTCTAAACTGGTAATAGTTATTTGGAATATCATGGTAGATTAAAGCATCCCTTCTAATCAAGCAAAAAGTGGCAACAAAATGTTGGCTATCCATGACCAGCAGCGTGTATTTTTTGCTTAAATTATTAATTATTAATTAAATGATATTGATTGAAGATATGTTCGACCCATTGGCCACCCCGCGGCCACATTATTCACATTCTTGTCTTTTCACGGGGGTCATCCGTGGTGTAGGTGAACCGGAAACTACAATATAAGGTGCTGTGAACATGATTGTTTCGGCGGTTGCATGATTGGTTGCAATTGCAAAATATAAACATTATAAATCTAAAGTACGTAATTAATAGTTGGTAATCATCTACTGGCATAGGATTTTGCACAACAGTGGCAGTATAAGCTTCATTTTAAAATAAAATATTAGAGCTAAAGATATGGTGAGAACCTCCACTTATTACATGTTTCTGATTGGATTTGCAGTTGGTTCCTGGTTCGCTACTCATTTTGAAATGAGTGGCTATGATATGATTGTACTTTTAAGTATTCCTTGTTTTCTTTCTATGATTGTGATTTTCATAATTAACCAGCGCCATCTGCGCTACTTAAATGTTACAGGGTTGAGCATCATCTAATTTCGCGAGTGATTGTCTTGGGTAATTTCATTATACTTATGAGTCGATGATGTGAACTTGAAGGCTTCGTACTGATTGTACTCAAAATTGCGATGAAGTGGGTGTTCCAGTCTCAGCATTTTTTGGGCTGGAATATAAGGGCAGAGCCCACTGGAGCTAATAACTTCCCCCTCATCCTCTTGTACTTTGTGCAATGTGATTGTATCGTAAGAATCCTCTACAATATTGGTTTGGCCCTGATTCGTTGACGGAGTCGCCATGACGAGTACAGATGGACGACTGGGGTATAACTCACCGTTGGTAATCTCAAATTTTTCCACTGGCGGCACTGATATTTGTGGAGAAAGATCCGAGTCTAGCTTTTCTGTTTGGATAAGTGCAGCCTCAAGCCAGCGACGCTTCAGCTTTTGTGGTTTGAGTGAGCTGGAGACAGGTGACGTGGACCAGCAGGATATAGGAGTCTCAAGTCCCGCCTTTGTGATACAGTTACTCTGTCGGCTATTTCCCATTGGGGTCACGTGGCTTTCGAACTTGTCTCTCTGGAATTTTAGTGGTATCCCCAGCGCCTGCGCACCATGAGGGATGTGCATAGTCGTTGATGGACTTGAAGCCGTAAGGACATTGGCTCCATTCTGACTGTCTTCGAATCCTTCGTCATCCGAAGCGTCCGGGAGGCAGCGTCTCCTCAGCTTCAATTGATGTGAGTAATTCTCTTGTTCCTGCTCAGCGGATGTGTCAGCTCGGCGGATTTTAGTGCGCAGTTTCGAAGATGTCACCTTGGAACTCAGTTCACGGTCTTTTTTGTATCTGTCAAAAGAATAATAGGCGCTAGATAGTGGGATTTTTAGAATCCGTAGGTCAAATTAAAATTTTCTCAAGTGCTAGGACGCCACTCGGGAGGTTGGAATACAAATAAAAGAGAGCAAATAGTCTAGACGTACATTACGTCAGTTAAAGGATTTAATGGGATACTTAAACGTTAATCCTGAGCGAATTCACACCTGTGGGCATTGATTAGGAAAATAAATATTGGGGGACATGAGGACGTAAGTAGAAAATTTCCGGATAATAACACTTCAATGATAAAAAATACTTGGAGGGGTCTATCGCATTACTTATTCAGTAGAAGCCGAAGTGCAAATTTCCCAAGAATAGAAGAAATGCTAAGGAGGTTTCGAAAAATGATGGTTGAGTAATCGCTGAAAATTGGTTACCTTTCCATCCATTCCTTGACAAGGTCCCCATTATCAGTCTCACACCCTACAACGGTTCTTAGAACGACGTCGTGAGATCTCCGTAGGACTGCGTTAGGATGGGCTGGACAATGCCGGTTTGCATGGGTGAACCTGACTGCGCATCTGCTCGGAGAAAGAAACGAATACAGGTGTGAGCGATTAATTTAAGATTAATGATAATTTATGATTTTAGGAAATAGCAGCTTCACTTACCCAATTTGAGAACAGACGAACGGTTTTTCTCCAGCATGTAATCGCTGATGCGTTTTTAGTTGACCGCTCTGAGTGAAAGCTCTTCCACAGTCTGGATAGTCACATTTGTATGGTTTTTCTCCAGTGTGCGTCCTAAGATGGGCCTGGAGTGACTTTTCTCTTGGAAACACACGAGCGCAGTACTGACACTTGATTGAGCTTGGGGACGCTTTCCCTTGGAGTACCAAGTTTTTGACAATGTCGGAGCGCGGTCTTCCTCGACGCTTCTCTTCGGATTGGTAATCGGAATCTGGGCTCTGTGGTCCACTGCATACCCTTGAAGGTGTCTCATAACTCCAGTCCGATTCTTCTCTTGAATTCAATCGCTGATTGAGGAGTCTCTCAATGACTGACGGCGTCCTAAGGTCAGCCATATTTCGGAAGGGATTTGATCCTTCTCGGTCGTTTTCGATTTCTAAATGTTCCTCCTGTTCATCCACCACCGACCTGGGACTTGGTTCGACTTTAACTGAAGAGGTAAAGTGGTTACTGATTTGAATATTTGTAGTAGAGTCTGCAAGGGCAATACTACTTCGACCCCTAGTACTCATTTTGTGATGGCGTCGTCTTATCTTGGTACACCTGAAATAATTCAAGAAAAAATTCTCCTATCAGCTTCTTCTACACTGTTATTCCCCACGAATTTGCAAATCAAGCAAATATTTGCACGTAAATAAAGTCCAGATCCGAGTCCCAGGACCTTTAAGCTCCTACTACCGTCCGTGTTCTAGAACTCCAACTATGCCCAATTACCGTAATTTCAAGAAAAACTTCTCATTCATAAAAGCAAGTATTTTCTAATCTCTGAATTCTATTGAGTAGCTCATCATCCATTGGCAGACAGGACAAAAACTGAAAATATTGCAACATCCTGAAATCACTAAAAAAAGAGCTTAACCCAATTCCTATTTCTTAAGCTCAATTCCAGCTAATCAAATGGATTCTCCATTCTATTCAAAATAAAACGTTCTAGAAATGCATCCAGGAATTTAATATTGAGTGCCAGCAAGTATTATTTTTGTTATCCATAAAAAGATGGAGACCGTAGAGGCGACTTGACGCGCAGTTGACTGCGATGGCCCACGCGCCACACTAACTGTCATTTTGAACCCAAACAAAGGAAAAATGCGTCATTTTAATGTAGATTTGAAAACTCAATTTTTTTTAAATAAAATTATATATTCCAATTTCCGTTTCTCTTGGAAGCCCCTCCTGGAAGCAATTTGCACTTAAAAGATATACAGTAGGTATAGTTAGTGTCACCCCGAATATGTTACGTATAAGTACCTTTTGGAAATCCGATTCAGCGCGTCAGTGCCGGTGACCTTTGTCCTTTCCCCGTTAACTCTTCACTTGTTATAGTTAAATTCTGGCAGGATCGGATTAAGGACGGAATGGAGGGAAATTGAGTCCGAGTGGCTCCTGAGCTGTCCCTTAGCTCCCTATTCCCTTCAAGTCTACAAAGGCAACTAAAGGTCCCTGGTTCCTTGTCTTTCTTTTGTACCAAGAACAGGTGAGGAAACAATGAGTACTTTCGGTACGACCCAGAACAATAACTTTCCTCGCGCCTAAATCTTTCGGAGGGAAAAGACAGGAAGAAGATGAAGACGGAGCATTGCATTGCATTGGGATATCCAACGGCAACGCATCTTCTTCCCATTGTTCTCCAAAATCAGTCTGAACGAACCACATGCCAACTTATAACTCTTCCATGTGGTGGCATGTGGCCATCTGACAAATATAACACAAAAGTCCCACAACTCAACTAAATGAACACACAAAAAAAATTAAAAAGTTGCTCAGATCCTCCTTCTTCCAGATGCTCTCCTCCCTTTGTCTTCTTATCATTAATTGGATTTGCAAATGTAAGCAAGCAATCATAGGTAGGCCATAACCTTACTGTCCACTTCCAAACTTATAGTTAGAACAGGTGCCCAGATAACTCACAGCTCACCAGCATCACCTCCAAGATTTTACGAGAGCACGCACATCTCCGAAAAGTTGCAATCTGGCAAAGGAAGGATGTACCAGGTAGCATGCTGTTGGTGACACACCCATTAAGATTGATCTACCACCAGCCAGCCCTTCTCTCAATCATTTTCCTTGACTACTCCTCATTGTTTTAAATTTAAGCGAATTTTAATTAACAGAGAATTTTAATTAAAATTCAATTATAGTTATTAGATGTATATTATATGAACTTTCTCCAAGAGAAAACCCCGCAATGTCGCCAGCGCAGGCGCAATCTCAGAATCGGGAGGAAAAGGAAATCAAGGAGAAACGACGGAATCTTTGGAGTTAAAAACGATGTAAAGTGTGAATTTCATTTTTTCATAAAGTAATCATAATAGTAATCGAATACAATTATTGGGTTTCATTACCGGACCTCGGGCGTTACCCCAGATTAATTCCCACGATACGATTACATAATTTGTTAGTTGTGCTGGTGCAGAGAGGGGCGGAGGTGGTTGGTTGGCGCCAGGTGGAAGAGTCGCCCTCTGGTGCCCCCTCCTCAAAACACTGAAAAACTTTTAGTTGTTTTTTTATTTACCACGAAAAGAATGAAAGTCTTTTGGTGAACTCACACGCGCGACGACGACGGCGAGGTAAGGGAACCCAGAGGAATCTCTTTATTTCCACTTTGTGGAAGGAGCTCAAGAAGTTTACCAACTGACCTGGACTGGACAACATGTAAGTAATCCATAAGATTATTGTTTACTCAATTAACTTAATTCATAAGCGGAGAAAGAGATGAGTCAGGTCAGCTCGGTCGTCATAAGGTCTTAAGGCTCAAATAGGAGCACTCTTTGTTGTTCTTCCTTGTCTTGTCTTGTCTCTCTTACTCCTTATCAGTGCCTGCCAACTTGGCAAAATATTAACGATCAACTCTTGAACTTTCTGGGTCTGGGGTGTAATGATGAGGTTGCATAAAATCAAATCACATTTCCTAGTTTACTAAGAATCAAGTTAACCTTCGCCCAAACACACAGCTGACATTTCCTATACTTACTACGCATTCCACCACACACTTAACGTACACGTAACATTATTATTAGTCGAATAACACTAAAAGATCTAATTTTCGTTTATTCGGGATTGAGCAAGATATTTGTTTACCCGACCCTTGTTCATTCCTGATTCGATCTAGTCAAGAAGGGTAATTTGGTGATCTTTTGCTTTTAACCACAACAAAGGCTCGGGGTTAATGGTTAGGAATTATTCTTATAACTGTTTTACTAATTCCTTCCTTTCTTTTCTGTATGCAGTTGAGACTTTACTAGTCCCAAAACTTCATCATGGAGATGGATAAGCTATACGGCGTGGGAATTACCAATCGGTATTCCTGCTTCATCGATAATGAGGATGCTGATCCGGCGGAAGTAAAGGATACGGATAAGGATCGGGATGCTAAGAAGAAGGGTAAAGGGAATAATACAACGGCAGCCGAGAAAGAAAATCGTGGAAAGGAAATTACAAGTAGTAGTAGTGGCCAACTGGGGAAAGAATTGCCACCGCCAAAAGCACAGAAACAAAGTATAACAGTCATTCATATTATCATAACTTTTTCGTTCAGCTTCTTCTAAATCTCAATTCTTAATTTTCATTTGGTTTCTTGAGACTTACTAACTCTTGTTTTCCTAATTTGAAGGAATTGATAAGGATTTACGGAGTGGATTTTTACAAGTAGAATCCTACCTGCTTGATCATAATTCTTATTTTTCCTTTTGTAATGGTTTACCAGCTTTGTTTTGCCTGGCAGCGTGTGGGTTTTTGGCAGATAGAATGTGGAATTCTATTCCGCTACGCAAAGTACTATTTACTTTAATTTCTTGACAATTTCTTAACCCTTTGTAGGTTTTAGTTGTTGTTTTCCACTGACTTTGTTTTGATTTTGCATACACTGTTCATCATTATTCCTTTCTGATTTCGTAATATTTTGTCTTCGTAGAAAGTACCAATGAGAAGACTGCCGCTCCGCAAGGACCACGGGTTGATCGGAAGGGAATTCGCGACTCAAATACGAAGGGAAACGACGTTCGTGGAAATAATCGTACTCCTGGTGGCCAGCCGCAACGTAATGTGCCAAAATTAGCCAAAGTTGTTTCACTGGCTTTACTTTTATTGATAATATCGTTTACTTGATAGGTGCGCCAGAGGTTGGTGATAAGCGACCACCAAAACCCGAGCGTCCACAAGGGGATCGGGATCGTGTCCCAAGAGATCGTCCACAGGGAGAACGTTTTCAAGGAGACAAACCGCAAGGGCAAGGGGGTGATCGATACCAGGGTGACCGATACCAGGGCGAGCGCTATCAGGGTGATCGGCCTGCGAGATTCAACAATGATGATGGACGTGAAGTTCGGAACAACCGGCGCAATGAAGACTCAACTCGGTAAATACTTCTATCGAACATTTATGTAAAACCCTTAACGTTGCTTTACTCTGTCACAAATATATTCAAACTTGGCAGCGATTCTAATGATCTTGATGGACGTGGAGCCCGCCGAGATGGTGGATACTTTCGAGGAGGTGACCGTGGACGCGGACAAAACTTCCGTGGATCTCGTGGTGGTAGTGGACCTGGCGGATTCCGGAAACGAGAATTCGATAGACAATCTGGCTCTGACAAAAGGTATGTCGGCCGCTCCTTGCTTATTTCGCCTTTATCTTTCTATCTCATCCTTTACGAAAAGGAAGAGCAAGATTTATGGTTCTCACTCACCTTCACCTTGGCCTACATTCTCGGCGTCATCCTTTGTGCTTCCTTGACCAAAAAAACCCTTCCTGTTAAATAAAACCTCCAGAAAGGTTTTCCATCCCACCACACCTCAACTAAATTCTGTTTCTCATACTTTTCTAACAGTGGCGTGAAGGCTGTTGACAAGCGAGACGGTGCTGGATCACGAAATTGGGGAACTTACAAGGATGACGACGTCGAGTAAGTTCCGATTCCAGATTCCACCAATGTTATCACAATCAGGTCTGTGTGGTATATGAAATAATTAATTTGAGCGCAGAGTTACTGGTGAGCGGACTACCGAGGAAAATGCAGAGGAGCGTACTGAAGGACAGGAACCTGCCCCAGAAACTTCCTTCGAGGGAGAAGATGCTGCAACTGAGCAAGAACCCGTGGAAGAGCAACAGAAGCTGATGACTCTCGATGAATGGAAGGCCCTGCAGGTATGAGCCGAACAGCCGAGTTCCAGATCCATCCTGTTAAACTCCATTTAATTGTAATTAATATTTTCATTCAAAGGAACCACGTGCTAAACCGGTGTTCAACCTACGTAAAGCCGGTGAAGGAGAAGACCAATCACAATGGAAAAAAATGACTTTGAAGCAAAAGGCAAAGGAGGACGAAGCAGAAGATGAGGAAGAAGAAGTAAGTTTAAACGTTGAAAAATATTATGTTATAAACAACATTCGGTTGAAGGAACAAGTGTACAGTTTTTATTTTGATTAGGAATACGAGGAATGTCATCAACGTGCTGGACGTCAGAAACAAATTCTTGATGTAAACTTTACCTTTGCGGATTCTCGACGCGGATTTGGTCAACGTTCACGTCCGGGTGGGCGTGGTGGAGGTGATCGCGGTCGTGGTGGTGGTGGTGGTGAGCGATCCGAGCGCGGTTCTGGAAACTTTTATCGTGGCGAAGGACGCGGGGAAGGCCGTGGCGGATTTCGTGGTGGATTCTCTCGAGGAGGAGGAGGTGGCGGTGGTGGTGGCCGAGGTGGTTACGGTCGTGAGGTAACTTACAACGGATCTACCTGCATTCCAAATCCGTGAGAGTACTGACTTGTCCATTTTCTGAATTTTATAGCAACATGATCGTAATCAACGGCAAGCTGCTCCAAAAGTCGACGATGATTTCGACTTCCCAGCCCTGGGTTAAGGTCAGCCAACACACACTACACACACACACACGGAAAGCAAAACAAAATTTAAATCCACGTCCCATACTCAGCATGATTGGATTTCATTTCTCAATATTCTTGTCTACCAAACCAGCAAAACTCTGTTTTAGAGTAAGATAGATAAAATTACTTAATCCCGTGTGAGGATTAAGGAGATAGAAAGTTTAGTTACATCCAAAAACAAAAAATGAAGGGTTGCTTAAATCCTTTTCTTTGAAAATTATTATTATTATAAAACAAAGTTAGAATGTTTTACTCGAAGGAAGTGTAGGGTTACGTGGGATTTCAAAATGTAACCAGTTATTATTCAAAAGGTAACCATCCACAGCTAGGTCAATTCGTTTAGGGGACAACGAACGCAAATGGCTCTCATAGTGCGAGTTTTCTAAGATTTTGAAAACTACAGCATGATAGAGTCGTAAAAAAATTGTAGGTAGAGGAAATCCTAGCGTAGTCTCATTGCATGAGGACACGGTAGGATCTTCTCTATAAATACACCATGAGCCGCTCAACTACTTAATAGTACTGATTACATGGAGATGTTGATGAAGACTGTGGAATCTAGTTGCTAAGTAACCGCCTGTTTTATTTGGTTTTAAATCTAATTTTCAACTGTTAGGGAAGAATGGACGCTGGTAAGGTCGGTGGGAACTTCTTAATGTTTCTTAATTCTTAATTGAGTTATTAGTGTCAAAAGAGACCGGTTTTCTCGGATGCTGTTTTTAGTTTTAATATTTTCAAGTCCACTCAATTCGCCCCTGGTGTCATTGAACTTGTTAACCCCTCATGCGTCATTTCCAAAGGCTCCAAACTTTTTGATTAATAATTAACAAAAATCGTTGTTCTACAGGGTCGATTTGGGTGGATTTATTGTCGAGTCTTGGGGATCAGGATCCACTTGTAATTCTCAACTTGTGTCTAAATGACTGTTATTGCCGCATGTCTACTTTTCCAATGATGAATGAGAGGTTATGAGGTTAGTTAGCTATTGACCCATTGTCTTCTTGTACTAAAACTAAAGGTCAAATTGTGCGTTGAACGTGTAAGTCGTGTAGGCGGAATATCAATTCCCTGTCTGCTGGAAGCTTCAAAATTCAAGTGTTTTAACGTTTTAATTAATTAATTAGTGCTCGCTCTCTTTTGTCCCTGGATGGAAGGTACTTGTACTTGATTAGTTAATTGAAACCTTTCTCTTTTCCTCTGTAACCACAAATGTTGTATTTGTGTAGTAACTTACTAGTAATGGGAGTTGCCTGATTGAAGGTCACTGAACTTACTGTCTCTCGTTTCTCTGTTGAGGATTACTCAATAGATTTTGCATTTAACTGAACCTCCTCCCTCATCATTGGTTAAGGATCTTCAGATGTTACTTAATAGAGTAGGATTAGTGATGGAAGGATTTTTAAACCTATCTCTTGGGAATTGTATCCTGTCCTTCATTGTATTCACGGTTAGTAAGGTCCATCTCCTTCAACCTTCCTCCACCACAAACTGTTACATTTACTTTAAGTGAAGGAACATGATATAATTCCCAACGGAACTTAAGATTATCAGTAAAGAAAAATGCCGCTCCCTTTGTTACCCGGAATGAGATTTGAACTTGCGTACATGTAACGTTTTCCATTACCCTCCGTCGCCGCCATCATCCTCTTCTAACGACATTTTTGCCTTATGAATATCCCCTCCCCTACTGTCCGAAAAATGGAAGGAGATGATGAGAACCATTGAAATATTTTGTATGAACTTATTACAGTATGGTCCTCCTAATCTGCTTTACGTTGTTACTTATACCTGAATCCATGAATCCAGTAAGTTGATTTAAGTTAGCGTAAGACCTCTCGTCACGTTTGGAGTGAAAGTGGAAAGTAAAGTAAACTTTCCTGTGGCTTTCTTGTCTGTTTCGGTGACTTAAGGATTCAGAACTAACCAAGGGGTAAAAAGTTAAACGCGCGAGAGGTAATTACGGAATCTAGCGTTAATTAATGTAGAGATTTAGAACATGAGTCGTAGGAGTTACGGGCTGAGAGTGATGCGCTTCCTTTCGAGTATCCTCTTGTGTCTTATTCGATTAATCCGTTAATCATTTAATTTAACAGTTACACCAGCAGTTTCCTACAATGCTAAGAACAATTTAATAAGTTTCACTGAACGAATTGACCACTTTCTCATCTTTTCCTTTCCCCCTCCCCACTTCTCCCTCTTAACAATTTTTTTTTGTTAATTTATACCTTTTGACTACAAGATCCTTCAAGTCCTCCTGTATTTTTATAATTCCAAATCCATTTTGGTTTATGCGTTGTTCTTGCACCGGCCTTGAGAATCTTTAACTTTCTCCTTGTTTCAGTTTTACTTTCCCCTCTTCCTGTTGTGTGTGTGTTGAGCCCTTTTCATAACCCCTCATTTAAATATCCGTTAAGTTTAATAACCATTTACAAGTGAATGGTGTCTCGAGGAAAAATAGTAAAAACTAGAAACAAAAAAAAAATCAATGGTGTACACACATGTTGTGCTGTAATAATCAAATGGGGGCTGTAAATTGTACTTCCAGCTACCCTATTATCCCATCCTAGCTGTTTGTGTTTGAATAAAATATGGTTCTGACGAAGGAAGTACTAGTTAACGAATTTATTATTCGGTCACGCACATTCACATCTAAGGAGCCACTTCCTGATTACCGAAGCATTAATTACAGGGGATAACAATTTACGATTACCAGTCCTTCTTAAATGCAAAATTAAAAATCAGTACAAGTAAAAGGGTTGTCTGGTAATATGCAAAAGTTATTTTTGGTCCTTCCTCCAACAATCCAAGTGTCACTCCTCTACTCTATTCATCCTTACATCTAAGTTAAGATGGATTCAGAATATCATTCAAGAAAAACAAGGGATAGCTTAACAAGAACTGGAATTGTTAAAAGAAGAGACGGTAGTTAACAGATCCTTAATTAGTATAAACTCTGGTTATGAATTGGATAGTTTAAGAATATCACTTGCACTCTTCAGAGCAGTTGCAACGGAATCCATTTCCTTCTTATTGAGAAGGCGATTGACGGAAATACGAATGCAAGGCGGTGGGAGACGATATTCCTGGTCCTCCAAAAGTGCAGGCTGTGTTAGAGCAATTTGGAAGTTATCCTTTACCTATTCAATCAAACAACTGGAATTAGGTATCCTCAAGCTCATCCGTCTACTCTGAGCGACTTACATGGAGAATGACGTCGTCCAGGACTTTATGGTCACCTTCACGAGAGCCCGTGGGCTGTTCGAGTGATAGGAATTTGAGGGGAGAAAGCTCGTGCCCATCGAGATGAAATCCTTTCAACGTACAAAGAATATCGTGCATGTAGCGGCAATTGTCCTGCAGTTCCGTAACGAAGTGAGAGTTTTCCTTGATCAAATTGAGTGCATGCAATCCAGCTCCGGCAAGCATTGGAGGCAGGGAGGCCGAAAAACAGTAACCTAAAAAGGTATAGGGCGGCCATTAAACTGAAACGGATGGATGACATGGAAGTCCAGTGATTTACCTAAGCCAGAGATCCGCTGGTGGTCCACAACATAGGAACTCCCAACTACGAATCCACCATAGGCAGCAAAAGCATACTCCATCGTCCCACTTATAAAGTCAATGTCTTTTCTCTGGAGAAAGGCAAAAGGCAAAATCATTATTTGTTTGCAGAAATTGAAATGTGGAGAGATTTTGCGCTGGTCAACTTACGGGAACGTTCAGATATTCAGTAATGCCACGCCCAGTCTCGCCCAAGGCCCCAAACGAAATGCTTTCATCGAGGAATAGTCGGACTTTATGCTGGAGGCACAATTTATTAATCTCAACCAATGGACACATTGCACCTGTCTTTGCATAAATTCCCTCCACGATACAGAATCGCTTCTGAGTCTTGGCCTTCTTTGGGTTCTGTTGAAAAGAAGAAAAGTCTATTACGTAAACATTCAGCAAAATCGAAAGATTAGCCCATTAGACTCCAACATACCTTAAGGTCTTGTTTTCGTTGCTCGTCAAGTAGACGTTCCAAATCCACGTAGTCATTGTGCTTGAAATACTTAATGGTACTTCGAGAAGCTTGGAGTCCTTTCTGTATGGCAAAATTGACAGACTCGTCCCTAAGTAAATAGTACGGTTTTATTATAGTGGAAAGTAAAGTGGAAGCGAGCTGGGACTGGGATGATGATGAAACTTACGCAAAGACAATATCACCATTCTTGGCATAGGATGGAATAGCACTGGATATAGTTGCAAACCCATAGGAGTATAGAGCAGTTTCTTCTAGATTCATAAATTCGGCAATTGCTTCTTCCAGCTTCAGATGCACATCTACAATGAAGGGGATGAGGATTTGATTCAGAATTCAGCGGATTTGGAAACTTAATAAAAATCCATTCTTACCAAAGGTACCGTAGAATCCTCTTGGACCACATGACCCAACACCATACTTTCGAATACAATTTTCAGCTTCAGTTATTATTGATTCTTCATCGACGAATCCCAAGTAGTTATGTGTAGCCATATTCAAGTATTTCACGCCTTCCACTTGAAGAAACTTTCCAGCACGGCCCTCAACCGTGGACCAAAGCGTGGAGTAATAGGATTCTGTCCTAGATGCATCCTCCTCAACGAGCGGTTGTGGTTTCCAAGCTTTTATTATCTCCTCCTCTTCCTAAATTAGACAATTTCCATTAAATGGGGATTCCGATTCCTCGTAGGCGCTATGATATATTAATTGATGCTCTTGTGCCACTTACATCTTTAGTAAGTACTATTCTCGTACTTTCCGACTTCTTCTTTTTTCGAAGGAGCCAAATCACCCATATGAAGAGGATAACTTCCAGAATGACATGATACCAAGGTGCCTGAAGCAGAAAATAGGACACTTTTTAAGTATTGTCGTCACGAACAAATGAAACAATCCTCAAGTAACTTACGTCTATGAAAGCGAGTATTTTGGATAGAACGTTCCCAAGTACTTCAGCTACCATCTTGACTTTTCAAGGTATTCTGCCTGCACAACTGGAGTAAGTACTCACTTGGACCTACGATGATGTCCGTGTAGTTCCAACTAACCTAGGTTGACGGCTACACTGCTTACTCCTCCTCTCCAAATGAGACTTGAGGAGTCTCCTCTAACTAGCAGTCACGACCCCGCCCGCCGATCAATCTTCTCCTCGTTGTCGTGGCCAAATGAAGTAAGGTTAATACTTACGAATTAAATCAATTAAACAGATTTGAACAAGGTTAGAAGAAAACTATAGTGCTAGAAGAAATAGAGCAGAACTGAGGAAGGAAACACACTGTCGTCGTCGGCATCAGCTCGCCTGATCGCAGAAAGGAAAAAGGGCGAGAAATGACGATAGAGTTTGAGGGAAAACAGGTGACGATGAGTTGCATCTTGGGAAAGGCGCGGTGCGGACTGACTGGCGGCGGACTCATCGTAGCGCAGCCCACCATTTCAATCGAGATAAAAACAACTAATTAATGAAAGTCCATCATTACTTTTCCCATGAGTTAATTTTTATCGCAAGCTATAAAATCATAGTTCCACAGTCTACTCCTGTGGTACAAAGAAGAATGAGTAAAAAAGGATCTTATATAAGTTCAATGAGCAGCTTGTTCCACATTATCTAAGGTTTCCAAAGCTTAAGGCTTCCGTCTTCACTGTAAGTGCAGAGCAAGTTCTGATGAGGATGATGACAAATCCCAATCACGTCCTTTTCGTGTACCTACGAGCAAAAATAAGAACACAAATATACGAAATGATTAAATCCAGGCAGTGCTTCCTTTTCCTTACCGTGAGAGTTCTCTCAAGCTTTCCAGAATTCAGAGAAAAGCAGTAAAGAACCATGTCCTCCCCAACACAGTAAATCCATTCGCCTCGGGGTGAGAGACAGGCTGACACGAAGTCTCCACCTTCACGCTTCCCGCTTGTGAAGGACTTTAGTATCTATATAAGAGAACAGTATCAACTGAGCTCTGACTTCTTACATGTCAGAATATGGCGGAAGGATACTAACCTGTCCTGACATGTTCATCACAACAATGGTATTTGTCCGGTTACAGACAATGAAATGATCTGGATTCTTTGGAAGGATCATAATGGAACTGATGGGAATATCCACAGCTCCGCTCCCACCCAGATTAGATTTGTACGTATGCAGAGCTTCAGTGGTTTTGAGGCTCCAAATCTTAATCAGCCCGTCTGATGCAACGCTGATGAGACTGTGGTGATCTGCCGTGAACGTCACATCATTTACAAATGAACTGTGCCCTCGAAATTCCTTGATGCATTTCCCAGATTTAAGACCATGGAGCCTGTTTAGAATACAACGGGAATATATTCCATGTTTAGTTTAATGTAATGCGGTGCTATTAATCACCTAATTGTAGTGTCAAAGGAGGAGCTGATAATCTGACTGTTGTCTTTAGAGAACTGGATACAAGTCACTCCTTTTGTGTGAGCCTTTTCAAATCTTCGTAAGCATTGACCAGTCGCGATTTTCCAGATTTTGATTTTTCCAGTTTGGGAACCAGAAGCCAACATTTCCGAGTCACGGCTAAAGGCCAGACAGAGAACAGCTTCGTCCATCATCATGTAATTATCCTAAGTCAATTACCGAAAATTAAGTGATTGGTATAAGTAGTAAACGGTGATAATAAAGCAATTGTGAGAGGTACTACCTGGGCTTGGTACTTGAGATCCTTCCGGATTTTACCAGTAGTAAAGTTCCAAACTTCTATGAACCCATCCACAGACCCAGAGACCAAATACTGTCCATCCTGCGAAAACCGAACGCACTCCACGTGTGTCTTTTGTCCAAACTTTATCTGCTTCACCATTTGGGTAGGAAACTTTTCCTCCTCTTGCTCCTTCATAGACGCTTTTCCACGGAACAAGTCAATCGTAGTACCTGGCGGTAAGAGACCTTGATGTTGCTGCCATTTGAGAGCTTGTGCCATGAGTGCCAAAAGCCTTGATGGTGGGACCACAGAGACTTCCCCCGCCAACGCAGAAGCAATTGCGGCTCGACGTTTCTCTTTGCTTCCTCCTTCCGGATATGCCTCTCGTGCATCGAAATATGATCGAGACAGAATATTTTCTGTGTATAAATAGGGCATAATTAGCAATTAGACCCTCCAGTAGCCTGCCGTAGTGTTTTACGTTACCCAAGTGCATGTAGCGTTCAGGCTCCGATTGCTTCATCATAATCATTGGATCCGTATTGCGTAAAAGTGAACGCGCAGCTCCCAACTCTCTCAATTCGATGAGTTCAAGAACCACCTATGAAAATAAAACGAATTCTAAATGTACACAAACTTAGGGAATCGGTTCTTATACCTAAAATCAATTGTAAATATGTATTCCATACCTGCTCGTACAAATCGATTAATTTTTTGTCTGGAAGTTTAAGATTCTGTGTGACTTTAAGTACGATATCCCAATGGCCATTGATAATATCCGCAGAAAAACTTTCGACGCTGTCAACTGTATTCAGAGATACTCCAGTTTCCTCCTGGAGGGCAGCGAGGCTCCGTTGTAGGTTGGCTTCCTTGAGGAATTGTTGAATAAGTCGAATGATACTGGCAGAGAGAATAGTGATTAATATAATTAATTTTCAGTAATTAATACTTAGATTTAATACAAAACAAAAGTGAGATTTTGGCAATTGTATACAGTCACTTACTCGACAGATTCAATTTCAATTGACATGATAAGCCAAGGATGTAGGTTTTGCCTGTGTCAATAATCTCAGTAATCTGTCAACCGGTACCGGTCAATCTCGTTGTTGTTTTTTGTTAAATTTGTGTTGATTCTTGATAAAATTTGAATTCCCCACGAACACGTGTACGTATGGAGAAGCATCAGTGTCACCATTAAAAACAAAGTTTTATTCTAAACTTCAGGAATCCTGAAGTCAGGAATTAA
>JAQIWD010000490.1:0-20754 GCA_034694825.1 Anurida granaria
CCTCTGTATCAACATCGTAAGCGGCATCATCTGAAGATGAAGAGCTTGAAGAAATACGAGCAATCCTACGTCGTTTTGTACCATCTCTGCCATTGGATCTGTCGAGCGTAAATAGTGACAATAGAATCTCATTAAGATTTTGACTAGGACTGGAAAATGAAACCACAAAGTTCCTTATAGTAATTAATGAAAGATGAGAGCCTAAATAATTAAGAGAACAGGAGAATTTGTTAAAGGGAATAAGACTCCGTTAAGGCAACATCGTCTCCAACTTCCATTTTCTTGGAAAACAAATCCCTCTCCCTCATACCAGCAGGGAGAAATTTTGGCGAGGGTTGTTAAGGTTCCAGTCGAAATCCGATGACATTTCCAATTTCAATAACAACCACAATCATTAAAAATCACGGTTAAGCAATTTGGATGGAGTAAGGAAACTTTCTCACGAATTTCCATTGGTAGAACGTGGTGAGATCAATACATTATCGTCATCATCTTCAAAATCTGTCTCATCATCCCCTTCGCCATCTCTCGGCTCTTGAGTAGAATTGGAATCTGCAGACAGCAAATATTATGCCTTTTTGAGCATAATGATATATTTTACAGTCAATGCATGAACACTAAAAATTAACTCTTAAATAAAAAACTAAAGCGTTTCCATTACCATGGTCCATAACAACCCCGCTCTCTTGACTATTGAGGATGTCAACGGCAAGGGTGTAACCATCATTGGATTCTTCCGTATCCGAATCGGAACTTTCACCAGCAGCATGCACTTCCTCTTCACTCTCGTCGCCCTTGTCAGCTTTGTCCAAACAATACCTACGCAATTGAAAAAAAAAAGTCAATTAGTAAAATCTTCTAGAAAAGTCCATGAACCAATAGATGCAGGATGTTCCGTGGAATGTTCTAGTTTGCCAATAAATGTCTGCCCAGCCACGACAAAACAAGCATAAATAATACGAATAGACAGACTGAGGATTTGTCCTTCCGACTTCTTTCTGGAAGAAGTGTAACATGATTTGGATGCATTAGGGTAACAATAGGCAGGCGACCTTCAGCACTAGTATTGCAGAAAGGAAAACAGAGAAACGAAGTTTTTATTTTACCTTCTCCAGGGGAATCGACATTTCTTTCCATAGCAGTCCTCAATCCAGTTCTTCGTCACAATTTTCCCGTTTCCGCTCCCTTTCACTTGACGAAATTTGGGAGTATTCACAAAAGCACATCTACATAAGGAAATGTTAGGGATTTTTACACAAGAAGAAACTGTAATTTTGTATGTAATTTAGCGTAGGGAAAGGGAATGTCGGAATAAATAACAAGACGAGACGAGACACACAATTCCCTACCCACTACCCACCCACACTCTGTTCCTCTATCATCAAGATCTATTCAGCGTGACTCGAGGGAATAACTCCACTTCCAGTGTTTGTCATTGTCTGACTGCGCGCTTCAACGTCAGGGTATGATAATTTGACATATTTGAATAAGATTATAATCTGTCCCTTGTCCAACAGCTGCCCCGTCTCCATCTTATACAAGGAAGGAAGTAAAGGACTTAAATGAAAAACGTAACTTGTTTGTCAAATCAAGGAACATTCAAAAATGGAGCACGAAATCTCGATTTTACAAGGGAAAGCACAAACTTTTTGGGAAATGCATGTAACCCCGCGGGACACGACTATTTTCTTTGAACTTTTCAAAACTCACATGAGATGGGTACAGGAAGCATTCCAATCCGGTTTGCATTGTCCTCCCATTTCCACTGCCTTCCGTCGCAAATTACTTCGGTACGGATTTTCATACCCACTTATCACAAAGACAACACCTTCAAAGAGTTTGTTCAACGGTTTCCTGAGCTTCTTCTTTCGTTTGATCAGAGGTCTGCTGGTGGTGGTGCCGGAAGTAGAAGAACTTGGTAATCGAGAAGGAGCAATTGGGTTTGGAGATGGATGGCTTGGGTATGGCGACGGACTGTTCGGACATTGGAGTTTTTTGGAATTCACATCTGCTCCCTTTGTGATTCCCGAGCTGCTTTTGGTTGTCTTTGAATTATTCGATAAACCTTTGGGAGATTGAACATCTGAACCACCGGATATCTGATTACTAAGCTGCTTTCCGACTGCACTCCCTACGAGGAACACAGAATAAGAAACTTTTTCTCTCCAGTTAAATGGAAAAGAGAAAGCCGATAGTTCGACTGCCATTTACAAATTGCTACCTGATGACACCGATACGTCCTTTGCATCCCTCCGTGACGAAGCGACAGCATCCGATTTACTTGGTCCAGAAGCCGCTTCGTTGGGTTTCTTGTCAATTCGAGTAGAATCAGCAAATGAGGCAGGCGCCCCTCGAATTTTGGCTGCGAGTGATGAAGATGCGATCGAGGATGATGCCGTCACTTGTACTTTATCGGTTACACCTGAGGAGAACAATATTGTCCAATCGATTTAGCAGGAAAGAATAGTATACGAACAACCAGGTACTTTGCCCCCGCCATAGCCACAGGCAAGCAGACGAGTACCTTTTAAGTTATGGCCGCCAGCTTCCATCTTCTTGGCAAAAAAACTCCCAATCCGAATGGGATCATCATCGATGGCGTCTAACTCATCATCTTTGATGACCGGGGTTTTTAGAATACGGAATCCTCCTATCGTCACTTCCTCTGCAGGATCTCGTTCCACGATGACGTTGATAAAAGAAATTCCATACTGAATCCGATTGAATGGTTGTATACAAGAGACCTTTATGAGGTCCCACTTCTCTGCTGCAATGGACTTCACGAGACTGCTGGAAAACATTTTCACACGATTTGGATTTGTCTCCGTTTTTGATTCTGAAGGTGTCATGAAGGCAGTTTGGTTCTGAATAACCTGTTTTCAAAAAACCAGAACAATAAATACAAGCCTCACAATTAGAATGACCTTGAATTTTCATAAGAAAACATCCACAAACCTGGAATTCGGGAGCATCTCCACCAGATCGAGCAACGGAAATTTCAATGAATGAAGAACATTCGTTTCCGATATCTATTGAAATAATTTTCTCCACTTTGTCCAACTGGATGATCACGAAGGCGGACTTCTCTCCAGGTTCCTTGCACTTCCATTTCCGGAAAGTTTCTGGTGTCAATAGATTACATGCCGGGTGATTCTAATAAACAAAATAGAGAACCACATCAGATTCAGAATTCACAATCAATCATAAATCATACTTACAGGATCCTCACTGCTGAAACTGGATATGCGACTCAGGCGACCTTTCCGAGACATCAAATTAAGCAATGTAGAAAAGTAAAAAAAAAACGACGGTTGGATTGATTAATTGAAGTGAGCAACGAATAACAACCTTTATGGACTTGACCTGCTTAAATTAAAGCATACATGCACCACTGGACTGGCTGGCTGGACAAATTGAACTGAAAGAAAGAAAAGAACAGGTAAAAAAAAAGTAAGACAAAAAGGATAAGCGCCAATTCGACTGAAGGAGATTTCGTAGAATATTACAGTGCCCCCAATACTTTTTATTATTTCGGTTGAACAATTAAATTTTAGTTCACATGAATCCTCCAGATTTCCAAATCATAAAATTATGATAAATATGTAATCCAGTTTTCAATCATTATTATAGCGATCGTAGCTACCTGGATAATTGATTTACTGGTGCGTTTTTGGGGTCCTGCCATAACCATTCAACGAGTCAGTCCTGCAAATTTCCCAAAATGGCGTCCAAAGGTTAATGACCACTCGACATGTCATTTAGGCAGGGGCTCCACAAAGGCCGTCTAGGAATAAACTTGAAAAGGGCGTCTTAAATTAAATCTCAAAAGTCGTGATGGCGTGGACTTACGCGGCTACTTCGTTACCTATGTCACACGACAGTTTATTTGGAAAACATTTGAATTCATACGCCATATTAGCCCAAGATTGATCGGTTATATAAAATAGAGTAATACCGTACAAGAAATATCAAGGGATACAAGGGTTAATGGTTATGGACAGGAGACACTGACAGGTCACAGGGATTATCTGGTCGGATCAGGTTAGGATAGAAAATTGAATAACAGTCGAATACAAGGGATAATATCCATGAACTTTTACATTTAAATTAAACTAAACGGCTCCACCCTACGTTAATGTTCTTCTTTAGTTTTACACGAAATTAAGAAGCATAATTCTAATTGTTAACGCTGAGTTTTTCTATTTCATTCACCTACTAAACTGAAAAATAAATGTACACCTACAACGGCTAATTTATCAACGGAATTAGCCCAATCGTTTTACATGAAAGTCTACAGTAAGATTTTCATTTTATAAGGTTGTTACATACTGTGAGTTCAGTCTTCCTTACTCCACTACCGCCAGGCATTCTATCCATCATTCATACAAATGATCACTTTACATATAATCTTAAACATTAATGAATGTTGGAATAATTAACACATCGCTAATTCCAGTTCAGCACCATTTCCTAAACAGTTTCTATAATTTCAAAGTTATCAATTCCCAACACACGAGAAGACTAACGCCCGCAAAGAGAAAGTATGTGCTGGTGCCAATTCCAAGCATAAGTAATCATTTTTACGATTCAAATGAAAGATAGCGAATATAATCCTAATTGTGAAAAACAAACGTTTTGAAGTAAAATATTGAATTAGTAATCGTTGAGTAAAATTTTGCTAACATCACTTAAACTCAAAAGGGGGCGTTACTTTTCTTGCCTGTGTATCCTATCTAGATGTGGTCATTCAAATAAAAGAATACGAGAACTAATATTAGTAACACAATATACGGAAATTAGAAGCACGTAGCAAATTGGAAAAACAAAAACTCCTTGGATTTCAGTAAACAATTACTCAAATCATCCAACAGATTTAGGATGTAAATTGGATGCGTGGAATAAGCTAACCCTGGTAAGAACTTGATATCAGAATTCACTCGTACGAAATTAATACTTAATCCTTCCATCTTAAGAAATTGTAATGTTCTCCCTTTCAAAAAATGCACTCCCTCTTTTCGTAAATTATTGTGACTTTAGATCAGGATTTCATTGTATAGGCAAAATGCAGGTAGTCATTGTGATTTGATGATGATAACGTTTCTGGTGTTCTTGGAGTTTGGATGCCTTATTTTATGTGTTATTCTCCCATTCATTAAGTGGTTGCTTATGATTTGAGAATTTTCGCCGCTCTTTCGTTGGCTCCGGATATTCTTACTTCGTTTGACATTGCCTGTAAGGAAAATAGAATTAAATAGTTAATGTTTGGAAGTTACTTAATTGGTAAATTGTGACAAATCTTACTTTGGAATTTATTCGGTCAATTTGGATGTTCTGGCCTTGTATTTCAGATCCCATGTCAATTGCCATATTTCGCAGATTTCCTATCATATTTGAAACGTCTGTCATGTTGTCCTCCATTTCGTCCTCTCGAGCGTCGTTTGTGATCCTATGAACCCAAAAATAAAGTTAGTTAGTTGGGATTTAACTTCAAATTCGTAAACTTTTCTGATGAGTTTAACAGAAAGGACAGTGAGTCGAGGATTCCATTGGAAAACTTACTTTGCAATGTAGCCTCCTTGTGACACCATCCCATTTCGGTCGTCAATTACCCGAGCCGGTTGATTATTCACGACTTTCCCATCATCATTTCCCTTCCAAGTTGTAGCGTCTTCCTTGAAATCGGATCGTCTGTACAAAGAAAGTAAGGAAAGTTTTGCAAACTTCGTTTTAATGAATTACGTCGAGAAAGTGAAAGTGAGACGCTCCGTTCTTTCATCTATCCGACACCTGAGACCTGACCTTTCATAGTCATTAGGAAGAATTTCATTATACGTCGTCTGCTGGAATAAATAGAATGACTGGATGAAAGCTTTTGTCTTGCCCTAAGACATATAAGCCTTTCTTCTCGTACTATTTATTCCCATTCCCAAAGTTCTCGGTCGGAGTGAATAGGTTAAAAAGGACTGCGGCGTTTTTCGTCCCAGAAAGACTACAAGAAGACCCTGCGTTACGTCTTCCGCAAATCCTCGAGACACTCACTGGATGCTAATCCCAATTCTAGTTTCATGTTCCTACTTAAGACAGGAGTGCCTGACGTTATCAACATAATTCTTGAATGGTCATCTGCCCTTATGACATTCTTGACTTGGAGAAACAGCACTCAGCGTCAGCAGCGCTTTTCCACTTCGGAAAAGGTTATTTCCAAAAGAGAAAAAATTGCATTAAAATAAATTGAGAAAATCATGCCACCGTGACCGTGACTTGAAGTCGAAGTCAGTAAACAACCTCATCTCGGCAAAAAGAAACTTTGCTGGGAAAAACAAGAGGAAAATTAGACGGAAACCACTAGGTGAAGTTACCGATGATGAGAGACTTTTCCCATTTTCTTGTGAAAGTGGAATGCTTTCCCTTTGAACGACTTTGAAAGACAGTTGCGTCCCGCTCACTACCAGTATGAATGAGCTCAACAGCTAACTGCCGACATGAGAAAGTTAAGTCTAAGGATACGGCTCTTGTCCACCTCCGCATTTTCTTTAATTAACTTGAGATTTGTAAGTTTGGATTTTTATAATTAGGTTGCGCCTACAACTTTACCGAGACTATAGTCAGATTGTGAATTTTGTGAGAGTAAGTTGAACTGTAAGTAAGCAACACGCTTGCTTTTCTTTAATATAGGAAGCCCATCTCAAAATCTTTGTCGGAACGAGATGGCAAGATGTCTTTGCTTTTACCAAAAAGAGCCGCCTTGCCATAAGCATCATAACCCTTCTTGTATAGGAAAAAATGTTCATCAGATCCCTTTGTAAGAATTATTTTCAGCAATGCAATCAATCGGGATTGAGAGCTTTTCCGCGAGAGATAGAGAAGGAAGGGAAGAAAATTCAATTACTTGTGCCAGGGAAGTACACATAATCCACAGCACTTTTCCATTCCAGAAAGATTCTTCTCAGCTTCCTTCATGTCTGCATTAATTTGGTCCATCCCTTCTTCGATCCGATCCAGTTGTTCTAGGGAGAGAAAATATTCCATCAATTCAAAACCTGAACATAATTCTATGCAATCCTGCATCCTGCCTGTGACAATCTTTTATAACAAGTCTTCTCATAAACTTCATGCAGGGGAAGTGATTGGTTGGAGATAGAAAGGAGGAAAGGTTGAAAGCAAAGACGATGTATTAGCAGGTTAATTTCATTTTAATTTATTTCTAAAAATACGAATACGCGGAATTCAACAGGTATTCGTTATCTTCCGTAATATATTTCGTGTGGGCGTGGAAAGCTTAGCTGTTCTGGGGCTATGGTTCCATAACACTTGAGAATGTGATACTTCCCATCCACTCATAATGGAAGATGAAGTGGGTGGGCAAGAAGGAAGACTTGTTAATTAACTGTCACAATCAGGAGCAGCAAGGAAAGTTATTTTATATAAAGGAAAATTCATCAAGCGGTACGCAAGGCAAGCATAATAAGACTACCTACGGCAAGGCAAGGGGGAAAGCAAAAGTCATTGTGGTTAGCTTCAAGATCTTCTGATATCTCAATCAAGAAATTGGAAGAAAGCGTTTTCAGCAAAGCAAAATCGTGGCTGATTTATGTCTCAAGTATCCTGTTTGCGTTTCCTTTAGAGATATATTATTCGAAACTGGAGTTAGAATTCGAAGGTGCGGAAAATAAATCAAGGCAACCAGCATTGTTATGATCAGAAACTTTGGGTTGTTTAAGATTCCTGTATAAGACTTTCGCTTTTCTACGATTGAGATAGCATTGATTCGTCGATTCTCGGCACTCCTAAATTAAAACTGGCTTGAGATCAACTAAATTAACGTTATAAGCAAGCCTTAGAACCTTAATCACTTCAGAAAGTTTGCCAAACTTCATGGTTCTTATTTTTCTCAGTTAAGTCTTTATGGCGTTTTCCAGATTTTCATCTTCTTCATATTCTTCATTAAACGGAACCTTTAACACATCTTTACTTTGAAGCGGCCAACTTTTGTTAGTTAATCACTTATGCCAATTAAAAAATATGAATTTCTCGCACCCTTCCAAAAATTCCCAAATTTTGTACGAACCCGTCTAATTTCAAGAGCAAAGCTTCGACGATGCAGACAGAAGTAATTCATGCAAGAAGCCAAATAAGCTTGTGAAAGTTTGCTGTCTATATTTTAAGCCGAATACTCTCAAAGTTAAAAACAGCAATCCTGAAAATTTCTCCCAAGCTAGCCTGTAAACCTGTTCTACACTTGGTAAGGGTTTTTGAAAAATATAATGTGGCAAGCAACCGCACCGCAAAATTGAAAAATAAACTGCAAAAATTTGAAAACAAAAATATGAAATAAAAACAAAAATATATACCGCCTTGCACGTCCAGCATTTGTAGAGTCTTTGCACCAGTATCTTGGCTCTACAAAATCAAATGAATGCAGTTTTGTAAGTTTGCAAAAAAAAAAAAAAAAAAAAAAATACAGATTGAATACAATCAAAAAAATAATGCCAATTGAGTAAAGGAGTCTATAAATCGCGTTTCAGAAATAACTGGTTCTACCCTCGACGTTCGGCAGAAATGATAAAAACTGTTGGAATAGTTTGCATCAAAAAGGCAATTAGCGGATTGCAAAATAAACTATAAACTGAAAAGGAATTTGTATTGAAATTTTGTTTGCTCAATCCGCTCCTGCTGGATTCATTTTGTTTGGGTAGAATAGAATGCTCGATTTCCTACATCCTTAAACTTGAATAGGAGAAAGAAGTGTGGTGGTTCGTGTGGTGGAGCAGGGAAGAAAAACACGTAATAAGCTGGTGGGACATGGTCGTAGATGACAAGGAGCAAGGAATAAAAAAATACGACGATGATCAACAACAATCAGTTCCATATCAATGACTTTTTGAAAAGCAATTGGGGACAATGGACCATAAATGGAAAATTAGACAACTAACCTCCCTGATCGTCTAAACAGACGAGAGTTTTTATTCCTGCCTCTTTGCTCTAGATAAATGTCAAATCCCATGATCATCAAGTCGTTGTAGTAGTAGGAGTCGTAGCACAATAAAGAAAATAAGGAAAAATCCAATTGTGAAACATGTTTTAGACCAGGAGACAACAAATTCAGAAAACCTTGCATCTAGTTTTCTAAGAAATTCTTGGATAGATTTATTTCATTGTGTGTATGGGAACAAGCAGAGTAAATATCCTTGAGTACTATGTGAAAGATGACGGGGAAAGTTACCAAGGGGTGGGAGAAAACCGACAAACAAAATCAATTGAGAGAACTGAACTAGGCAACAGGTAGGTTGTGTGGTGGTGCTTGGTGATTCGGTTACACACAAAAGGAGGATCGATACGTTAATTTCTAGAAAGTTTCATTTCCCGGTTTTAATTGAGTTGACATTTGCAGGAAACTAAATTTATCATCTAAAGTTTTAGTCTTCGTGTGATTAATAAATTCCAAAATATGACAAATTTGTGTGATATCTGAAGTTTGGTGAGGCAAAGGAGAGAAAGATGAGTGGGCGGGTGGGATTTCATCATCACGTTAATTGATTTTCCTCAATTGGTACCGTGTTTCAAGTGGGGTTTGGTCTACCTAAGGTAATCGTACAATTTTATACACAGTTACTGGAAACTTAACTTTCACTTGAGTGAGGGCTTGGCTTAATGATAATGGTTAAGCACTTACTGGACCAATAGCCCAAATTCGTAGCTTTATGTCAGAAAGAAATACAGAAAAATCTCGTCGTTGCTTACCTCTTCACATAACTGGCGCATCCGCCGCGTACTCTCCAGTGACTGCAAAATATATATAACCGACTAATTTAGTACATGTTTTAAATATATATATAAATATAGGAAAATTTGAATAAACAATACAATACTAAATTATGCTACCCACTCTGTTCTCTAAATGATCTACTGTGGCAAACGAATATATTCGCCGTCCCGACATGATGGAGGGGGTGAGAAAAAATAGCGTTGCTGGAATCTAATGAACTTCTACGGTCATGAAACTACGGGAATTTTATCTACTCATCTTGTATTCAATTAAAGGAGAAAGTGAAAGAAAGTATCGGGACAGAGATAGTGTTGATACTAGTTGATGATACGCAGGGGTCGGGGAAAGAAAATAACACTGTCATCCAATGCAGAGACAAACATGGACTGGGTAGTTAGATGACGAGTTTGAAAAAGATTGAGAGAAAGTTGAGCAGTGCGCACTTGGAACTTTACTTTTTTTTTTACAGGATGAATGTCTTCATCTTTCTACAGATTCAGTATTTCTCTCCACCTACCCTACCTTCCTCCTCTACGAAGGCTACCGCATTTGACTTTCTCCAGTTCCCGTGAAGTTCCCAAGGAAATTGCACACTTTTATTCTTTTATCGCTTATCCAAACAGTTATTTTTAGATGCTGGGGGAAAGGAAAGAAAGGAGCATGACAGGTCTCACTCTGACTGCCTTATTTTGACAGAATTCCCTTTGTATCAACTCGTTCAACCGGGAGAGTAGTATGTAGTCTAGTAGTGTTTCGAGTAGAGAATCACTTTACTCGAAAGCAGACGACATGAGAGAAAGGAGAAGGATATGACATGACAGTTATCCATTCTCTCAGCGGGTCCGAATAATCAAAAGAAGCCATCGAAGTGTATCGAATCAGACACTTTTTCAGGAAAAACAACTAGAAAATAAGACTTCAAAAGAGAATGAATGGAAATAAATTTGCTCACTTCATCTGTAATTTGATTTGATCTCATTTGGTAGTTTTGGAGCTCAGACCCGGCATCCCCTCTCCCGTAATTGTCAGCCGCCATCTTCTAGAAAGTATACACGTACTCTGGAATTACAGAGAAAAACATAAATATTAGTAAATACACAGTTTGAATACCTTTTAGAGAAAACCAGTACAAAATACTAAAATATCCATTTAAAAATATTGCTATGATACTGATGACAATGACGTAACTAAAGAGTAATAGCATTCGGTCTCCTTCCCGTCATCGAATCAATCAGAAAATTGAGAATTAAGCCATCATCGTTAAATGTTTTATTGATGCAGTTTTCTAGACTTAATCCTTTCTACCCCAGAAACGGCCGCGACATTTGACTTTTGTCAGCCAGAGTTTCTAAATTGAATCCCTCAAGAAGCAGAGACGACCGCCACCGCTGTTGAAAGCAGGGGGTAGGGGGCATAGTTAAGGTGGGCAGCAGTTGTGTTCTCTACTTCGAAGATTCCCTAATATAGCAGACAAGGAATGAACGACACTTTTCACAACTAAAATCCAATTGGTCCTGTTAATTAAACTCAACTGCTGCTCGCTCATATCACACCCCTCGGTCCAATTTCCAGTTTCTTTTTCCTTCGGGTAGGATAGGAAAACCATTCCTTTCAAATTAAGTTAACGGAAAACTATATTACATTTCTTTCCGTTTTTCCACGAAAGAGAAAGATGGGCTTCGGGTAGTGTATCTATTACACCCAAAGCCCGAAATAGCCACAGCTAGGTGTGGGTTAGGTTTAAAAGGGCCACAACTATTATAGTTGTGGCTGGTCTTAAAAAACGCCCACACCTAGGTCTGGGCGTTTGTAGAACGGCCAGTGGCCGTTTTCGGGCTTTGGGTGTAACATCTTCTTAAATCTCATCGCAGCGTCATGGTAGTTTGTGCTGAGGTTTAGCTTGTCACGAACTTCTGCAAAACTTTTTGTAAAGTAAAATGTGGTTCTGGGAGTAAAAAATACACTGCTGAATTTAACAAAAGAAAGAATTGTGGTTTGGGAAAATTTAATTGGAATTAATTAATGTCTCCCTCAAATCCAACCACTCATTATCGACGTACCTAAGCAGTTGTTAGATTTGCAATTTTACTTTTCCTTACGAATAAACAAAGATTCCAAAAGCTTATGCTTTTCAATTTTTCAGTTTGCGTTTTCAGTAATCTCTAAACGCAGAATAGGCGTGAGTACAGCTGGGGATTTTGCTCCAAATACGGACGTGATGGCCATATTGTCAATTTTTTTGATTTTTCGTTACAATTTGGATATGCCGTTAAATTTTGGCTATATAACCTTAGGTAAATTAACTTAACCTATAGAACATCACTCCCACTGGACCTGCCTTTTTTCTGTTCAAATTTGGACGAAATAACATTTAGGTCAAATGGTCTTGCTCAATTTTGAGTGCTCAGAAGAAGTCTTTGCCGAATATCTTTTGTGATTGATAATGAAGATTTTGTTAATAAAAAAAAAACGAAATTTACAATAGGGCCAAGATATTTGGAGCAAAATCCCCAGCTGGAATGCATACTTGAGAGAAAATTAACAATTATGCTTACAGGGCAAATCAGCAACAGAGCAATAAAGTCAAAATTCAAGAAGGCGTCGTCGCAGTATTGACTGGTCACCTCTTCAAAAATATCAAAATTGCTCGGCGTCGGCACCTAAGCCAAGTTATGACTAGTCTTCCCTTAATTTTTCTTTGTTGACGGGATTGACTGAAGTCATTTCATTTCAATTCGATTTCCTATCATGAGCTACCTGGAGTGAAATATTGGAGTATCGGAAACAAATATCGATCCTCGTGTCTGTTAGAATTTGGGATGTCAGATAGAATGTTCAATTCGATTGCAACAACCTGTCCTCCTGTTGTAGTGAGAAAGTAAGTAGGGAAGAAATAATTCATAAATAATTCTGACAATGAGTCTAAGATTGGATTTGGCAATCAAAGATCGATTTCTTCATATTAAATCCAATATTTCAACCTAAATGCCTACACATCCTAATAAATCCATCTGATACTGGAAGCCATTAAAATAATTTTACTGGACCACATGACTTTTTCTAATCCATTCGAAGAATGGACTCTTTGAAAAATTAGCTATACCTGCACGCGCTGGTTTTTGATAAACACGTACCTAGCTTGTAGCTTCAATTTCAACTTCACACCAAAATATTTAAATTACGAATCCGAAGTTAATTCCACGTGCACTGCTTGCTAAACCGTTTTGACACTCAACATGTTGATATCAGCTGTTATATTGCAAAAGTAAATAAAGGTAATTTTCCAATTACACAAAGAGAAAGAAATCTAAATATTTGAAAGAAAATTTACTTACATTGGACGAATGTTGTGGAAGCGTATAGTTTTGTGAGCCGGATTCCGTAGGTTACGGCCAGTCCCAATCCAGTTTACTCTGGATTCTGGAATTAATAAAAGACAATTTTACCTCTGCTGACACACTATTTGATCTTTATATTAAGATCAAAGCGATTTGTATAAGATAAGATAACTATACGGAGTGGATCAAATTGTAAATGACTGGTAAGTAAACAATGTCGCTGATTGATATGCTCCTCTCTAGGATAAAGAAATGTGAAAGTTTCTGCTAGTGACTGAGCGACTGATGATGTGATGCTGATGACTTACTTGCCGTCTGACTCTCAGCAGCAGCGGCACGACTGACTGACTACTTTACCAACAAAACTTGCATGCAAAATGCAAACCTCCTACCTTACAGCGAACACCAAACACACAACACGTGAGGGACTCTTGGGTGTTATTTGCCCAAGGAGGAGGGGGAGAGGAGTGATTTTACGATTAACCGGCGAAAGAGAGAGAGACAAGGACCTAAATGTCAACGTAAGATTGATTAATAATTACTCAAAATTATTTCTATTTTTTAATAAAACAAAAAGTTTGAGTAGATTGTATTCAGCGAAAGGGAATGTATTAAAAATTCCAGCTGATGTGGAAATAATGCAATGCAATATGCGAGAAGGGGCGTTTTAAAATTCCCAAGTAGAAAGTGAGAGTGAGTGAGTCATTCATTTGTAATCGTTTGTTGGGGGGGGGGGGTGCGGATTAAATGATGAGTAATTTTTAATTAATTAAAATAGCCAGAGAATGACATTTGTTTTGCATGGGTAATTCAAAGGAATTTGGGAATCTTACCTTTTACGTTTCGTCGTTTTCACTTTACACTTCCATACGCTTTCTTCACATTTAAAAATTCGAATGGTAGCTTACAAATATTTATTGAGTTTGGATACAAAATAAATATTCAAAAAAATATAAAAGAAAAAAACTTTTTGTTTAAGCGTTTTAAGCATAATAATGCTCGAAAGTTATCGCTGCGTTTATCTGGGCTACGTTACACTGATTTTTATCACCATCTATAAATATTTCGCATTCCTGCAAATTGGCAGAATTCAGTTCTATGTGTGATTTAAAGAAAGCAATTCTGAATCTAATTGTTCATTTTTAACTACGGGCAGATAGTGTCTACACTGGCTTGGGACTGGATGGGATTAAACAAGACGCTATTGACCGATGTCTCGATCATTGAAAATTTGGCGCTTAATTGAGGTTCATCTCCAAGTATTAGGTCAAAGTTTACTCCTAGTATTGAAAGACTGGGTTTACGCTCTTCAGTAGTCAATACCTTGACCCTTCCCACCAACCGGTCGTGGATGAAAGTGAGCTTTAAAAATGAACAAGGCGCATTTCCGCGTTATAAGTCCAAACTGAGGCTAAAGTAAAAATAACGGCTGGGGAAAAATAACTGTTTGTCGGGATGAAAAAGAATTGGAAATCCCTGCTGCAGAAGTTGATATACGCGTCTAATTTTTCATGAAAACTAATAATTCAGTACTCTACTTATGTTAAACAGAAGCATCTTTCATGTTTTTGCCTCGAATAACTATCCGTATCATGAAATTTGAAGATTGTTAAATCGCGTGATGATAAAATCCAAAAAAGAGTAAATTGATTCAAATTTCATCGCTTAGTGGGAGCATCATTCATAGAAGAGCATTAGTTTCATAATTGCGTCTAACACGAATATTCGCATGAGGCTCCAATATTTTGCTTTCTTGATTACCTCCCGCCGTTCAAGATGATGTTATGTACATAAGAAGTTAACACTTCTGCAGGCTGCATTTATATTGTTGAATTAGTTAATAGTTCTGCAGTTACGTTAATATTGTTGAATTAGTGAATACACATAAATTATTCAAAAATGCGTATTGGCTATCAGTTGATATCTAATAATGCCATTGCTCGTCTGCCCGTAGTTTATAAGAGAACTGTTGCTACAATATTTTCATATCATTGAACAAACGGAAGGCCAAATTCGCTAGGAATCATGGATGAATCCCTGCTCGCTGGCTGGGAATGAGCAAACTAGTTTGAGATGTGACTTGAATATTTTTGGATCCGTGTTTTGATATGAATTTGTAATTAAATTGGTTTCCAGAAGCTTCCAAAATTACAGGTGTGAAAAAATTGAGTTAAAGTACTTGAAAAAGTGACAAAAAATGCGCCGTGAGTAGGATTTGAACCTACGCTCCCAGAGGGAAATAGATTTCTAGTCTATCGCCTTAACCACTCGGCCATCACGGCTTGGTTGGGTACTATTTTTTAAACTATAATCATAAGTGTATTCCCCAATCAGAGAATGGAAAATTAACTTTTATTTTTTAACTAAACATCCGAACACGGATATAGGCATATCCTTATACGTAGATTTTAAAACATTCAAAACTAACAAGGCAGACTTTTCAGCTGAGTCCTTCATGAGTTTTGGCATGCCACCTATGCCGGCATTTAGTTCATGCCCTCAAACTAAATATCCATCCATGAATTCATCTGTATAATGCAGAAACCGATTTTAGCGCGATTTTAAAAGGTTTTGTAAAATTTGCATGGAGAAATGCATGGGATAAGAGTTGAGAGAGAAAGAGGAAAAGGTGGTGAAAATCGGAAGCGGAGTGAAAGGGAACCAACGGACAATTTTCTCTTCCTTTTTTCTCTATCAACTCTTATCTCATACACTTCTCCATGCAAATTTTTCAAAACTCAAAGTTTTGAAAATCCCGCTAAAATCGGGTTTTGCATTATACAGACGAATTCATGCATGGATATTTAAGGGCATGAACTAAATGACTGCATAGGTGGTGGCATGCCAAAACTCAGGACCCAGTTGAAAAGTCTTCCTTGTAAGTGAACTTTGCAGATAATCATTTTTCTATTTTCTATTTGGAATTTTTCTATTTCCAATTTGGCAAGAGTAAATATATGGGTCAAAGGACGGCGTTTTGGTCTGCACTCCCGCTCCTACCCGCTCCCGCTCCTAACTGAAATCTCCGCTCGCGCTCCCGCTCCTGGCCCTCCGCTCCCGCTCCCGCTCCCGCTCTTGGCACGCTCCCGCTCCTGGCTTTCCGCTCCCGCTCCCGCTCTTGCCACGCTCCCACTCCTAGCTCTCCGCTCCTACCCCCGCTCTTGACGCGCTCCCGCTCCTAGGTGTCCGCTCCCACTCCCGCTGGCACGCTCCCGCTCTTAATTCTCCGCTCGCTCTCCCTGTGATTTTGTACGCTCACGTCAGGTTGCTCCGGCCAAACAAACAAAATTGGTAAACAGCCCATGGAATAATGTTATCTAAGTTTACTTGGGCCCAGCCTAACATATTCAACAAGTACAAGTTCGAAACTACAAACTGAGATACTACGGTCTAAAGTAATTCTAGCTGAACAAGAGATATTCATGAATATCTGTAAATTAAATTCATCAGTTCAGATATTTCTCCAGTTCTTTCAAACGCTCCTCTCTATACGTCAGTATCTGTCCAACTCTTTGTACAGAGGCAAATTTTCTCACAATCGCATGTACGAGTGACGTCAGAGTGGGCAGCAGTACTTTTCTATGAATAATCTGATAAAGTTACACTACGAAAAGTTATTTGTGAAACAATTTAGACGATCTATGCAGAATCGTTTTAGCAATTGGTAATTGAATCTTCAGAAAAAGTTGAGTTACTCGGGCACCGATGTGGAAATTCGTTCAAATTTTTGCTATCATCACGTGGTGCGAAAAGGGACGTTCCCTTTTCCCTATATTGGAAAGCTCCCGCTCACGCACGCTCCCGCTCCCGCTCCCACTCCTAAACCAGCACTCCCACTCCCGCTCCCGCTCATGCACGCTCCCGCTTCTAAACTACCACTCCCGCTCATCGCCCGCTCCCGCTCCTAGAAAAAACTCCGCTTGTGCTCGTGACCCGCTCCCGCTCCTAATGGAAAATCTCCGCTCCCGCTCCCGCTCCTAACATAGCCAGGAGCGGGAGGGGGAGCGCGAAACGCCGTCCTTTGCTCGCGGAGAATCGGCCATCCCCAGATTTACCAACGCTTAACGGATTCTACGTTCTACCAAATAATGAACTGTATCCTAAAAATCTATTTGACCAAATACAATTTCTGACATCGACGGGAAGGGATCCCATTGGAGAAGGAATCATTCGAGAAGGGTTTCGGACGTCATTAAAAGGAATTCAAGAGCGCACGGAAATAGTGACTCCTTATGTAAAACCAACGGATAGAAAAGTGACAATATTTAGGGATTCTGAGTGGGTTCAATAAACAATCGCGTTCAACTGAAATAGCCAAATTGTTGGACTCCGCCTGGGCTGGACTTTACCCAATTTTGAAGTCACAGTCCCCAAATGCCTTGAACCAACTCAAACATTATCTCTACCTCTCCAATCATCAATATTTGAGGTCTCTCCCAACCACACAACGTGGGATCTTAAAATTTTTTAAATTTGTTCCAAAAAATCCTGCCATCACAACTCTGCTTGAACGCGGACTCGACATGACGATTCCGGAATTAGAGAGCAATTTATTGGTAGGAAATTCCTTTAGCCTCTTCTCCGGTTCACCATTGCCTACAACCATATTTACAGCGAAAGTAAGTGGTAATGAGTCAGTGGACACTACTTATATTTCAGAAATGGGATTCAGAGTTAAGGAAACATATTCCTCGGCAATCATGGCAGTACCGAAGCGTAAACCCGTCACTTTAATTCTCAATTTTTCAAAGCTGGAATCAATGACTTTCCGCTTTCTCAAACTTTGAGAAAGCGAATACTCAAACTTTTCAGAAACTTTTGACTTTCCGCTTTCTCAAACTTTGAGAACGAGATTTCTCAAACTTTGAGAACGCGGAAAGTCAAAGTTTGAGAAATTGAATTCTGAGGATTGGAGCAATAGATCCAAAGGGCGCAGAACATCGCTATCACGGACCCCCTACTTCAAATGCAAATTGCTGTCACTTCTCAGTCAATAAAATAGTAGCTCGACGTAAAGAGTCATTTTTATCTTAAGAATCACTCTCGAATAGCACTGCACATAGCCAAAAAACCCTCCTTTTCTATTGCACAAATTCTGCATTCTGTTGTTGCGGCCAGGGGCCGCATGGGCGGATCATGCATAAAATACGCTTCACACCGCGCCTTATTATTCGTAATTCAAACATTTAAATTCAATGGGATTTGGAAAGTGTTATAATTATTAATGTCTTTAGTTAATTACTGATTCATTAATTTAATTAATTTAATAATGCATGAACTGGAAAACTCTGAAACTGGACTGGACTGCTATGTTCCGATGACTCTTAAAAGCTCGGAAGAACAATTGAAATGGGTACATATGTCAATATGAGCTGTATTTATTTTGGTTAACTTTATAATCTAAATTGAATTTTCTCTTCTTCTATTAGACTTGGTTGGACTGTACAAAAACAATACCGATATTCTGTAAAGCAAATGCAATCCCTTCTAAAAATGTGGCTTTTATAATTTGTTTTACATAAATACTTGAAGTAACATGAACACTAAGGTTCATGTTTAAAGTTTATAGTTATCCCATTGGATTTAAATGTTTGAATTACGCAAGAATAAGACGCGGTGTGAAGCGTATTTTATGCATGTTCCGCCCATGACAGGAATTTGCATTTGAAGTAGGGGGTCCGTGATAGCGATGTTCTGCGCCCGTTGGATCTATTGCTCCAATCCTCAGAATTCAATTTCTCAAAGTTTGAAAAATCGACTTCACAAAGCTTGAGAAAGCGGAAAGTCAAAAGTTTCTGAAAAGTTTGAGTATTCGCTTTCTCAAAGTTTGAGAACGCGGAAAGTCATTGATTCCAGCTTTGAAAAATTGAGAATTAAAGTGACGGGTTTACGCTTCGGTATGGCAGAGACCAAAACAATTTTCAAAGTTTTTTCTACCGAAGGTGAATGGAAAGAAGACAGTTTGAGGTCCCTTGGGGCATCTCCCAATCACAATGCCATAGAGAACCTTTTTACAAAGGTTAATGCCCTGCGCCCTGGAACCAACATTGTTGATCCCACACTCCCTGCACCGGATATCCGTTCCTATTCGGTCTGATTGAATACCGGAAGTTTATCCTAAGACTAGATGAAGACAAGAGTGCAGTGTCAGAGTCATTTATTCAAGAATTGGCGAAACTTCCACATATCAATGAAACCGATTCGGAGGGAATCGAAGCGTGGAAGCTCTTTTTTGAAAAATATGGAACCCATTTTATCAGGTCTGCTTTTGGTGGGGGGTGACTGGAAATCCGAATACGATTTTCAACAAATCTAACTGATGCTGAGAATATTTAGGAACAGAGTCAAGACCTCCTTAGCTGGTATGCAGACGATGCTAGAATTTCTGGCAAATTTGGTCATTGGGAAGGAAACGGGATTTGAATTTGGTCCCAATTTGGAATACGAAATCATTCAAAAAGGCGGTGACCTTAAATGGACACTAGGAAATTTATCAAATCCAGCAACCCGACAGTATTTCAAAAGTTGGAGAGAATCAATTATTTTTTATCCAATTATGCTAGAATCTCAACTCCAATTGTCAAGTTTCTTGGAACGTTTTCCTGATGAATATGTTACTATGTAAAATTGGAGTATGGGATCCAGGCCTTACACAACTCTTCCCTTGTCTACAAAATTAGCAGTCGTCCTCAGTATGAAGTTACAAACCGGGAGAATACTGTTTCCATTGGATCCAATGCAGGCGACTACCAAATGATGCGGGAGTTTGCCTCAATGTTCCAGGTCGAGAATTGCTAACGAAAATCTTGTTACAATTTTAGTTGAGGCTAAAGAGAGAGCAGATTAAGAATTTAAGAAGGAAATGGAAAAGCAACGACAAGTGAGAATCAGCCAACAGGAATTGACTTTGAAGGAATTGGAATTAGTTCAACGTGATAAGGAGCTGGAAATCCAGGCGAGGCAGTATGAAGATGACGTACAACGGATCAAGGAGGAAGCGGAAGAAGCAGCTTACCAGGAAGAACGAAAACTTCGGAGAGAAGATCACACTGCACACTGCAAATATTTCAGGCACTACAAGTGCAAAATAGAAATAGACTCGCGCATGAGGCTGACCAGAATAGCATTTGGAATACCCTCAAAAACGCAGTGCCTGGATTGCTTACAACTGGTCTAGCTGCAATTGGTTGACTTTTTAAAAAACCAATGCGATTCAAGCCCCCGTGGATCCAAATCTTTCTTTTACGCTTGCTGTGCTGTGCAATTGTTTTTTTCTTATAGTAAATCGACCAGTAAATTGAAAAAAAACTATGTGCCATCGAATTATCCTAGAGTATACTAGGAGTTGCAATCGAATTCAACGCTCACTTTTTCTTTCGCCCTTTGAATGTGCCAAGCTTCTCATTATTTACCGCCTTCTGGATTAAATGTTTGGGGAAAAAATCAACGGCGTTTTATTCCAAATTTAATGAATTACGACTTGGATTTTGTATTCGGGATGAGAAAACAGATAACCACCCGGGGGTGGCAGAACGCAAAAAACGAGTTTTGCTGATCTGCGCATGACGTCACGCCGAGTCATAAAATTCATTCACAATCAGCTGTCAGATATGAGTATTGGGAAGAAACGCCAAACTTCCTCGTATAACG
>JAQIWD010000491.1:0-20737 GCA_034694825.1 Anurida granaria
TGGGAATCCGATAGGGGCTGAATTAATTTCCCGGGGACCCACGAGTACGATTTCTTTGAGATTGGCTGAGTTAATACTGACTAAAAACTGACCGAATTATGGAACCCGCAATGATTTCAGCCCTAGTGTATAATGTGATTTAGGTCTATTCTGTATTTTGAGCAACCCTATTGAATGAATATTAAGTTAAAAATTTTTGACATTGCTGGTAGTGATGCCCTGTTAGTTCAGCGACTCCTAATATTAGCTTTTCTATTTATTTTTTGGAAATTGATCCAAAATGAGCTTTACATAACTTAATTTTCTATCTAAATCCACCACAAAATCATTATAGAAAATCGAAACAAGAAATTTCTGTATATTTTTCAAAATGTCATTATCGAAAAAATTATTAGCCTACTCAAAACATTCCGAAAGGTGGATCTTTTATTTGATTTTTTATTACATGTATCCTGTGGGAAACGTTTTGTCAAAATATTTAAAGCAAATGCAAAATTTTATTGAGCAATAATTAATGTTCATTATAACTAACTCATCTACTTTATGTACTTCCTTACAAAGTATTTGCAATTTGATGAAGAGATTAAGCAAAAACGAAAACGTTCATCCTGTTTTTTTTTTACGTTTTGCTACGTTACGCGCAATAGTGTTACGGTCCTGTATTATGGTCTGGCTATGAACTGCACCCTTTTTCTTCTCATTGATCCAAAATGATTCATACCAAAACTCCCGCGTTCAATGTATGAGAACATACCGTGTGATCAGAATGTCGGTGTAAAAAAAACCATTTTGGCCTCTCACTCTCGTTGAAATGCTACGGGGAAAGAAAGGGGCCATGGTTTTTTTTGCACCGACATTCTGATCACACGGTATAGACGCAAGGACAAATAGGATAAAAGGGAGCGGCTACAGGGAAGAATGAAAGGTGGTTGGAATTTATGAATGAATGAAGATTTATAAGACAATTAATTAAATGATTATTGCATTATACGCTAGTTGCCCTATACTCGCTGATTTGCTCTGTACGACAGCTATACCACCATTACATTACACACAGTACTCTAGTCATTATTATTAATTCAATGCCCCTTGATAATTTTACAACCTCTTTTACTATGAGTTTGCGAAAAACTGACCTACCAAAACAATTCATTAATTCAAATGCAAATTCATTCATACGTCAATAATCCCAAATTTCCATTGATCTCATAAAGAAATCGCCTAATAATAAAATCTGCATATAATTTTGACAAGACTAGACATGATCACGCTCTGGCGATTCAAACCGGAAGCTGAGTGAACAAGCTTTGAACTTCGACTTTGCAATCTTATCCCAATTTCAATTAACTTTGGTTCATAACTTAATACTTCAACTCTCCTCTGTCCTGAATAAAAGTAAGCTAGGCAAAGCAAGTTAGGAAACTGGTGAAGGTTTCGTCAAATATTTTATTAACTTGACATTAAATGAACGACTGGAGCATAAAATGAGTGAAAGGAGATACCGTAAATTCTTTAATAGCCGCAGATTCGTAACTGGCCCGTGTATAATAAGCACCGGGGGGTTAAAGAAATAAGCGCCGGTTTCTAATAAGCGCCGGGTCAAAGGTCAATAACCGCCGGGGCGGCCATTAAAGAATTTACGGTAACTTAAAATGTTGAAATTAAATTAAATCAAGTTGACTAAATCCTAGACTTGGAATAAAAATTAATGCAATATTGTTACATTGCATCGAATGGTTTAACTTTGTTTGCATTGCATTAATTGCATCTGAACGAATCATCCCCCATGATCCCATACAGGACCCTGAGCACTGTTTTCATTAACTTGGTAATTTTCAACTGCGAGACTGCGTGCAACACGACTGTGAGGAATATCTTTCTAAATTCTCCTTTCCGTGTGACAATTTCAGATTCAGCACACTCTTGTTGTCTTGGATTGTCTAATCTTCTTGGCACATGCAGGGATGCGCTTCCTCAGTCTTTCTCCTTGTCCTTATCCTTTGTAAGCTGCACGTTCCATGCACAGACGACGCGGTCAAATCCACATGTGAAAAGGTTACACTTGGAATCATCAAGCCAAGTTGACGAAGTCACCATTCGGCGATGCCCCTGTGAGGAATAAAAGCAAAATGATAGTCAGAATAATTAGAGAAATTAGAAGTGATAGAAAGCATTACCTGTCGATTTGAACGCGGAAGTCGCGCGACGCGTTGACCTGAAAGGTCAAAGATCCGGACGTGTCTGTCATCATGTGGGATGGCAATCAAGCCAGAATTTGACAGAGAAATCCGATTCACAGCAGAGTCTAATCGAATGGTGGCGAGCGCTGACCTCATATTTCTGATATCCCAAACTTTTACTGTCCGGTCGTCGGAACCGGAAACCAGTTTTTCCTCCTTTGTAAAAGCTGCACTCGTGATATTCCTAGAAAATGTTCAAATTCGAAATGATTGAGAGAATTGTGACTGATTGGGGATATGGATAAGGAATTACAACGACCTTACTCGGTATGCCCTTGAAATACTGACACCGAATGGCAGGGATTCCGCATATCCCACATTCGAAAGGTGCAATCCTTGGAAGTTGTGACTACCAACTTCTGGATTGGATGTGTAGCAACAAAACTAAGCTCTTGATCGTGACCAGTAAACGTTTGTAGGCGCTCCCCAGTTTGAGTGTCCCAAAGAGAAGCAGTTCTATCCCAGGACGCTGTAATTAGTTGCTCTCCACCTGTTACATACATACTTTGATCATTAATCCTGTAAATAACAGATGTAATGTAATTCACGGGCTTCAATTTCAAACCTGCGAGCCAGTCAGCAGCGATAACAACAGAAGTGTGACCACTCAAGACGTGTGAAGGGGTTCGAAGTGTAGCCAATCCAACAGGACCATCAACTCCATCTTCACATTCCTCCTTCTCTGACGACTCAAATTCTTCCTCTGAAGAAAGCCCTTTCTAAAAAAAGCCAGCAAAATGAGAGCAAATTAATACTAAGCAGTTGATTGATGAAAACATGTTTTTCACTACCATCTGCTCCCATGCAACAGATGCTTGCCAAATGTGAGCAGTGTTGTCGCCGGAGGCTGTCAAAGCAAGCTCCCGTGTAGGATGAAACCGAATGGAGTTCACTGAACCAGTGTGGCCTTGATAGCGCAACAAGCATCGTCCCGAATCAACGGCCCAGACACCAGCTCGATGATCCGCAGAAGCAGTTCCAATGACGGGTAATCCAAGAGCTGATTTTGAAGCAGTAACGTCCCAAATCCCATCCTTGTGTCCAGCAAACTCCTTTTGTAAACTGCAAGAGAGAGGGCTGGCTTTAAAGCTGGAAACAATCCGATTAGTTTGAGCCTTCAGCCGCAATGCAACTTTTTGCTGTCCAGGAATTCCGCCTAGCCACCATAAATAATTGACAAAACAGTTAGGATTAGTTAGTACTTAAACACATTCAAATTAAAATGGTACCCTTAGGTTTTGGGACTTTCTGAGAACTTAGTTGGACGTCTCCTGGTCCGTCTGTTCCATCAACCGAAACATATGGTTGGGACGATTTATCGGCTGGAGTCGAAGAAGATGCAACTCCCGAGTAAAACGCATTCTCTCGTGATTCTAGCAACGTCTGCTCCAATTTGTCACGTACTGAAAATAAAAATTATCCTTGATTTCTATTTCTTAACACAAATTAGCGGCTCGCCAGTTTCAAGTTGTACGTTCCAATATTTAGGCATTACAAGTAACATTGTCCAAGTATACTGCTTCAAATTCCTTCTCAATTTGGTTGAAAAGATCATTCAGGCGAGCATGGACTTCCGGAGGTAAGAGTGATTCTCCCTTTTCTGAAAGAAACGATCAAATCAAATATGATTAAAAATATGGTCAATATGAATACAATTAAGCTTTTACTCAGACTGGATCGCTTCCTGACGGCTTTCTTGTAGGGCCCCTCGTATTGCAAAGGCATCTTTAAGCTACCGTGGCTGCTGTATACGTATGGCAATGGCACCAATAATGGCTCTGAAAAAGAGATGAAGGAGTTTACGTTCACAAACTCAAAATCAATGATTTACCCTTCTCCGTTGGGCCTCCCAACAAGATTTTCCCGTACCCGTCGTTCGTTAACGGGTGACCAATCAATTAAAGCGAATACAAAGTTGGATACAGTGACTTGGACATTGGACTTCCATGTTCCTTACCTGGTTTCAGTTTCACGATATGAATGAAGAAACTCCCTCTCTGCTTACCAAACTTACAAATTACCTTTTCCCATTAACTCTCTCTTCCTCATTCATTCAGCGAATCAATTAAATTAAAGCGAGGAATGCAAAAAATTAATTAAAATTAATTGACAAATTCAGAAACTTTTGACAGCTAAAATCAAAATTGGAAATTTGAATGCAAAGTTTTCCCGGTAAAAAGAGGAAAAGTGATGGGGCTAATTGCAACAAAACTTGTTCAAACTTGTTCCTTCACTTTCACTTTAGCTGGTGAAAGTCGAGATTTTTATGCTTTCGTGTACAGATTTCCATGAATTCTTTCCTTATTTTTAGAAATCTAAACTACGATTTCAAAAATCGAATCAAAAGGGCCTGAAATACCTGAGGTAGTGCCCTTCTTCGTCGTTGTCATCCTGCTCCTCATCGTCTTTGTTCTCCAGGAATTCACAAACTTTTCAGCTCTATCCATTCTCTACGAATTTCGGTATTTCTGATTGTCCATGAATAACCGCAAAAAATTTATAACAACAACGACTGTGTCACAATTTTTTTCAGCAAAAATTCCTTTCATTGATTTTAGGAACCAAACTTTCCAAAATATTCAACCACAACTTTGTTCCTCTTGGCAATTATGAATCGAAGCAGCGTCAATTTTCTTACAGGGTTGCGGCTGACGGACTAATAAGGTCAAAGCTCCTGGAGGATAAACGCAAAAAACGAGCTGGGAAATTAAATGCTGAAACACTTGATGCTCAAGAAGTGATTCAAAGTTACACGGACTTAATTTTTAATTTTTGAGCCAAAATTATACGCCGACAGGAAAAACTTGTATTAGCCATTAATGTTTCCAGACTACCCAAAGGTTCCTCCGAATATCCGCTCCGCTCCGAATATCCGCTCCAATTTGATTTGGTTCAAATTGGAGCGACTGAAAATCTCATTCCCAGATTCACAAGAGTTCCCGTGAGGAGTGACGATCCTAGACAGTTTACATTAATCGTTACTAACTGGGTGACCGACCGTGCATTATGTTCATTTATCCTGAATCTGATGAACCAAGATTAAAAATGATTAATTAAAAACGACGCATTTTTTGTAAATTGTTGGATGCAAGTACCGTGAGCTCGGCTGCCAGTTGCTCTTTTTTTGAAAAAGAAACCCCCCTCCCCATAAGCTTTGCATAGAGGCGAAGGATTTCTTTTTCAAAAAAGAGTAACTGGCAGACGAGCTCACGGTAAGTGGTTGAGGGCGAGGGCCCTCTGTCGACTCGTTCTCCCCTGTGTTTTGTTTGTGATGTACCATAAGAAAGTGGTGGATTTAGCATAGAAAGTGATTGGATTTCGTGTAGTTTCTTTCCCCTCATTTCCTCTGTTATTTTGGAAGTTTTCTGCGAATGCTTGAACTCCTGCAGGAGAGAGAGAGAGAGGGATTCAATTGAGATCTCTTAAGAATTTACTCATTTTAGCAGGAGGACAACAGACGAGAACCCGAAGAGACACAAAACAGAACAGAACGGCAACGGATGGGAAGAAAAGAACAACTACCGAATAACCAGTGAACGTTGTATCCACCAGTCAATCAGTTGTTTCAGTTTTGTGCACAACCTCAACTAGTTTTTCCACCTCGCTCAAACAATAACTGGCTCACTTTTAAACTGAATTTAAGTTTACAAATACTCAAAAATTACTGCTGACACTCAAGTGACCCGGACCGATTCCCCCAGTGCAACTCTAAAGTTAACTATACATCCCAGTTACATCACTTACCAAACATGGCTGCGAGTGATGATGAGCCCATGCACCTCTACGAAGTCTTTCAAAACTGTTTCAATAAAATTGCCAATAAGCAGCCAGGTAATGTCACAGAGGCACAGCTTGTTCTTCAATGTCGAATGAATGAAATCAAAATATAACTAATAAACTTTACAAGTAGAAATATAAGTTTCTGCTAGTACGAGGTAACTAAGGTACAGGTTTCTGTGGGTTTCCGGTCTCTTTACGTGGATACTCGACGGGGCTTGATAGTTGGACCTTCGATTAGTAAATCTTCACAAGTCAGGTCAATTTACTGACCGTGTCTTTACGTGCGGCAGCGCCCTTTACTGGCTTTAAAGATTTTCAATTTTAAATATGAAATTAGTTTAATTTAAGGGCTCCAACAATGCCGTGAGACGTAAATAGAAAAGAAAGAGTGAATGTTAGTTGCAGCGCTGCGACGTGCTGTTTCCTGGCGCGGTGGTCCGCAAACGCTGGAAAATCGCAGCGAGGTGGTTCAGATGAGATGCTGAAACGGAAAGTTTTTTCAATGTTCTGAAAATTGAAGGGACCTAGTAATCTGATTGATTTTTCCCATCAATATTTTGGAATATAGGGATAACTTTCCGTGACGCTGCGGTTCTATCCAGAATATCTGTAAACTAACAAAGCAAAACAATGGAGTCTTGAAAGTTAAGAACCAGCGCACTAGGTCAACTCTTATCCAAAAGTCTATAGAAGGGATTCTTTAATTGTTTAAGTTTCACCGTGTTACTCTACCACACAGTTAACTAGGGACCGATGACCTTCATTTAATCAATCAGTATTTACCGATACGAAACTCAGAGAGCATTGTCTTCGTTCTTTGTTGACTTAACCTACTCCAGACAGACCGAAGGGCACAGTTAAGAAGCAACTGGAAGTCAAAGTCAAGGTTAAGCTTTCATTTAGCTTAAGTTTGAATCAAGTTAAACCCAAATGGAGATTTTTATTGGCCATTGTCTTCAATTTACAGCTCTGATTTAATGTCAATGAAGAGTGAAAGTTATTGAATTGAATGTTTTTTATGTAATTGTTCCAGGAGAGAAGTCCTCGTATCCGTCTCAGTACACAACCGGCGTTGACAACAATGGAATGATATCTTCGTATAGTAACAACTACGTTGATGAGTCCTTTAGCCCGGAGTCGCCTTTCTTTCCATTTACTGGATCCAGAAGATTACCTGGCCCTCCTCAAGTTACCGGAAACTGCAGCAAGAGGAAGAAAGAGGTCAGATTCAGTTTTTTGTCGTCTCTTCAATTTAATTTCCTTTCTTTCTTTGTGTTGGTGATTTATTCATCTCGAGTTTATGATTTCACAAAGGAAGGCCTTAGCTCAAGACGGAAAGCTTTAGGAACTTAGAAGCGCCTAGAAAGATCGCGCCGTTAGATTTCAGATCAAAATGGAAACTGAAACACTCCCAGCAGCACTGCAGCAGCGTCCTCTTGATCCAAGTTGCTGAGCAACCAATGCGCTCTGAATAGAAGCACTGTATACATCTTGCCAAAAAAACGTCGAGAATCTTTCCTTTGTAAATGTGAGAGTTGAAGCTCTGAATTAGTCCGAATCTAAACAAAGTGAGAGAGGAGGGATGAAAGGGGTCTAAAACTTGTAGAAGATAAAGTTGGGTATTTATCTGTTTACTTACGATTAGACGCAAAGTTACTACGCTTAGACTTGGAGATGTGTGCTAGCTATGAGCAGCGAGCAGGGTGAGAAATCGCTGCTCCATCCTCCCTTCCCTACACGGCTATGCTAAATGCCAAAGTTTTGTTCTTGTCTTGATGTGCTTATTTTTGCGGAGGAACGGAGGAGTTAAGGCAAAAAAGCGCTGGGTTAAAAGCAAACAAGCGGAGAATTATCTCTAGAAAGAGTAAGCGCTTCGTCAGACTCAAACAAATGAGTGTTGAAATTGTAATTAGGCCTAAATACATGGAGGAGATGAAGATTTATTTTTTTTTTCCACCCATGGATTGATGATGATCTGAGAGATGACTTTAGGAATTCTTTTAAGAGACGAACTCACTCATGTTTACATTTGTAATTAGCAGGTATAATTTTCCTGTTAGCATATTTTTTTACAGGCAGAGCATCCAGCTAGCTTTTAGTAACTTGTCTCCAATGTTTTCTTTCTGTCACGTTTTCACTTGAATTCAAAAATAGATTAACTCTGTCTAATGGTCTCTTCACACTCTTGCGTCTCTCCTGTAATTAGTAAATTACAAAGTTACATTTTATAAATTGATCCTATTTACATGTACATGTATAATTAATTACATGTGTAATTAAAATCTCCAAGATTCCCACGCATCTTCTAAATCCGCTTCTCCTTTTGGCGCATCATGTAGACTAGATGGAATCTTTCGTGGATTTGATTTTAATCCTGTTTTTCTTTTGTTATGTTTCCAGATGGACCCATCGCTAGATCCAGGGGATGGACATTGGGGGGTAAGTAACCTTAATTTAATTAAATTCACTTCATTTTTCGCACGCCCGAAACCTGAAGTTCTTTACGGGGAAACTGGAAATTGCAGTTTCTTAGAATTCAGAGTAACGCATGAGTTTTTTTCTAATTGGCACCGGATCCTCACATCCAGTCTCCCACGTCCTTTCATTCATTCGAGCTGGTGTTGCAAAAACAATGGATAAGCTCCTCTCCTGCTGCTATATTGGATTTGATTAGCCAGTTTTTGTTGATGATAGCATTAGCATTGACTTTGGTAAAGGTAAAAGGTATCTCTCCTCATCTTGACAGCAGGTGGAAAAGACACTCGAAATATTTCTGAGGGTGCATAATTTTACGTAAAAATGAAGAGTAGCAAAAACAAAGCATCACTCTCTGATGAGATAATGATAGTTATTGTTCTATCTGTAAGTTCAGACTAGTTTTCCCCCTGAAGTGGTCCTAGTAGTGGTATTGCTGAAAAATGAATCATATTCCGGTCTTACCAGGAGGTTATGATCTCGCGGAGATTACGACCTCTTCTAAGGTTGAGAAGAAAGAACGTCCTCGTCTTCCCTTCCTTTTTTGCCTTTGCGTGTTGAGTTCCATTTTAATGTACCTACCATGCACCAGTACGAACCACCTTAAAAAACTCAAAATAATGGAATTGTATTTTTAATTCTTACTACTTCCGGCTGCTTCTCCCTTTTGTTAGCCATTGGCTTTGTTATTTTTGTATCTTTGGATTTATCCTATCTTTGTATATTTGGACAAAGGTATCCGCCTCATCCTCCAAGGCACAAGTACCCAGAGAATTGAGGTTATTTTTAACGTGTGTAAGGTTAAGGACTGGGGATGGATTTGGATTTGTAATTTGAAATTGGATGTCGTGACTCGTGTGCTCGCTCTCAAAAGTTATAGTAATTTGGTCTTAATTTTTAATTCTTTGATTTCTAACACTGCTGCCTCCGGGGTCGGGCAGGAGTTTATGTTTGGGACTGGAGAGGTAGAGAGGCTGAAAATTGGTAAAAGGAACATGCGGGAGCTAATTCGTTGATGTTCGTTTTGGAAAGGATTTTGGTGGTTAATAATTATTGTCTAGTTTTGAAAGTAAGAAACTTATTATTAGACACGAGATTTGTGGTATTTTGGTTCAATTGAAGCTTGAGCTTCAAATCCGAGGGTACTTATGATGAAACGGAAGGGTTAAATTACTGGAGATGAAGCATAGGTGAATGTTTACAACAATTTTGAAAACACCTGCCACCTCAGGGCAAACAAAACTACGGCTCTTGGATCAAAACTTTGAAAACCATCGACAACAGTGGTTCTTCTTTTTAGAAATTGAAACTAAACTAGATCAACAACAAAACAAGGGTTTGATGAGTAGAAGACCAAATGAAAAGTTTCGACTCATCAGAAACTGATTTTCGTGTCCACTCAAGCCGTCGTAAAATGATGAAAAAATACTCCGAAATGTAGAAAATTATGACAGCACAAGAGCCTTATTTTTGAAAAAGTTCATGTTATGATGCGCAAGTTGACTTTTGGGAAAATGGTATTCATTCTACTCTCTTTCTTGATTTAAGAGGAAGAAAGGGGTTGTGAAAGGGTGAAACATTATTACCAAAAACACGGAAGGATTTGGAGAGAAAAGTCATGTCAAGGGAAGGAATTCTTTGGTTTCTGTATACCAAACATGGGAAGGGTTTGGGAAAATAAGAATGCTAAAAAAGACAAGTGAAAAATCTTCTTTTCTTCGAGGAACGGCGGTGGTGGTGGCGGTGTCACACGTCTCAATATGACGCTTTTTTCCCTTCCTTTCTATAGTAGTTCCTCATCCAATCTTTTCTTCTTTGTAGTAAAGTCTCTCCTGATAACATCAAAAACGTGCTCGATATTCAAATCAAAGAAAGTAATACCCTTCACACCCTTCCAACACTTTCTTTTATTATTCTCTCAGAATTGCCTTCTTTCTGCCCTGCCTGCCGACTGAACGCATTCGCATTCCAAGATTTGTTCCATGCAAATCATCACTTTCCATTCTAGTTTCACCTTTTTTTGGATCAAAAATGATCATGAACAAACTTTTTTTACGTTGGAAACGATGTGTCATTTCGTGCGAATTTAAAGGGTGGCTTATTAGTTTGTCAATTTTTAGAAATTTTAAACAATTTTGCTTGTGCTGGAAATCCTTGTCAATTTTGCTCCATATGCTTGTGGAGGACAAATGAATCTGTTGCACACGCACACGTTTTATTTCTGAAACTTCTGAAAACGCATCAGTTTGCCATTGTTGTGTCCTCCCATTGACTTGGCTCCTGGCGGTATTGTTGTTCTTTAGAATTCCACTTGAAAAGAGAATCGACACACATGAGAAAGATAGGAATGAAGTTGGTGAAAGTGGTTTTGAAGAGTTTGAAATCCTTGAAGCAGGCAGGGCTCCTCTGGTGCTTAAAGGGAGAAGGGTTCCAGGAAATGTAGGGCAAGATGCAGACTGGTTGCTTGCAAGGTGTGGATTCTTAAATGCATTGTTTTGGAGAAGCAGATTGGTTAGTTTGTTTGATGTGCAACGGTACTCTGTTTTTCCTGGAATGAGGAAATGCTCCCGTTGTTATTGAGGTAGGGTGGGAACAGACAAGGCAGGCGGTGAGCTGAGGTTTAATATTAAAGTCCTCCCTAATTCATCTTGATCCTTCAAGATTAACGGGACTTTCCAAGTTTTTATTCCGGAAAAAGGATTCCTTGTTCGGTCGTATTATCTTTCCCGTCTTTTGGATTTCCGATGCGCATTGTAAGCTCCACTGTTTTCTCAAGTACGAGGAGGAAGGAGGATTCCTTTGAAGTGATTAAAGTTGTACGGGTGAAACAATTAAGTACCCTCCTGTGTGGCTTACGGCTATCCCTGCCTGCCACGCGGCCTCCTGATTCAATCAACGCCTGCCTCCTTTTCATCTTCCCAATTCCTCCATAGTTGATCCTCCAGTTAAGGAACCTCGTCTTCTTCCCATTGTTTCCCTCACAGTTGTAACTGAAGATCCGCCAGCTTTAATATCCTCAAAACTATTCATTCCTCATCCCCGTCTTGATGAGGGATTCGATGGGCTGGAAGAATTTACCGTTTCGGTTTTTTCCATAATAATAGAAGGGAAGGGGGTGAACAGACGGTGAACACACGACTCGTTCGGTGGTGGCCACACTTCCTAGGCGTATTTAAACCTCATTATTCATCAGATCGTTGCTAATTGTACCTGCATTGAAGTGTAGGGGACCGGAAGAAGGAAAAATGAACAGACAAGTGGGAGGGCTCACCTCTTTTCAACCTAATTCATTTCGTAGAAATTAACTTTCTCGAGGATTTTTTGTCTTCAACTTCACCTCCTAGAAATTGGCTTTTGTTGAATAGTAATCTCCAGGAGGATCTTTACAAATGATAAAACTCACAGAGAGGAGCTTCCGCTTCATTTCCCTTAATTGTTACGACTCATGAGTCATGGTTGGGAACCATTTTTTGTTCTTTTAAAAGACGCAGGGGCAGGAGGCAGCATAGCAGGAGAGTTTGAGCTTCGGAAATGGGATGGTAAAGGGATATTGAAAATCCTAATTGTAAATTAAGCGAATCACGGAAGTTGACTACCGCAACGGCAGCGGCGTGTGGGAGGTTGTCAAGATTTTTCGGTTTCAAGTCTTATCGGACCCGGAGCAACTGATGCTTTTTGTTCTTTTCGTAATGATGACAAGCATGAAGCGTGTCACCGTTTTTTCAAATGATTGGTTACTCTGATCGGATTGATTGATCAAATTGTTATGCAAGGCACATGGAGATTCGGGCTTTGCATGCGGCATGCCCCGTGATCATGATCCCCACTTCCGATTAGCTCCCTTGATGACAATGACGAGAGGGGAATGGAAGGACCAATAGGAAGTTGAGGAATAATGAAAATACTACTAGTATTTAGAATTTAGGAGGACGGGCTTTGGCTACGGAAAATAAAACAATGCATGCATATTTATTTTGTTGTTGGTTACTTGTGGAGGGGGATGAAGGGTTAAGAATTTTGGTTGTTTTTTTCTGCGTGAGCCTTTTCCTGAAGGAAAAGCATTTAGGTGTCCATTCAGCTGACGACGGCAGGTGTGTTTCCTAAACTCGAATTCAGTCCTGCCACGCGACTACCAGAACTTACTACCAGCAACATGGCAGAGGCAGGAGTTTTGGAGTCAAGTGATCTCGGTGGTGGTGGAGATGGATGAAGGGCTTGACTTTTTTCAAAATGTAGTAACTATACAGCAGCGATCTTTTACAGCGATAACCCACGAAATGCAAATTTAGAATGCTAAAGGACCGCAACAATGGGGATGGAAATTTATCAATTTAACTCCTGCAAGAGGGTGAGATGAAGATGGGGTTGAAACGACTGACGTCTTTTTTAAAGGAGGGAGGATTGATGAGCTGAATTAAGTTCCAGGAAGAAACAATTAATTAATTTACATTTACTTTACCTTTGCATTAAGGATTTGGTCATGAGCCATATATGGAAGGTTTGTGGGGATTATTCAAATTAGGTATCTTTAATTCATCTTCTGGTGCTAGTTTAGTTTGTCTTAAATTAAGCTAAACACTCCCCGAATGTCACCTCTAGTTGAAGAAGGTGCATGATGAAGTGAGCTGGGAGAGATTTGACATTTTACTTTAAATCATGAGATCTTAAATCATGAGTTGGAAATAGACGCGTGGGTTTGATTATTCTTCACCCCCTGGAACACGGTTAACGCAATTATTAGAAGCGTCCGTTGAGGTTCTAACCCAATCCTACCTGTTTTTCTACGATTGGTATTAGTCGTTGATTACAAAGTTGTAATTGGTAAAAGTTCAAGAACTTTGTGTTACTACCATTGACCGTCTGTTGCGCAAAACAGGAGTTGATCTCTCATTTCTTCGTATCGTTATTAGTAGTAGCTGGAAGGTTCATTCTCACCGTTGTTCCCCTTGCCTTGGCACGCAGTAATCCTTGGATGAAAATAAAAATCGAATTTTTAGCTCAAAGCAAAGCTCTTTTCCTTCGTCGTCGTGTTGTTATTAACCTTACCCTCCTCTGCCCTGTAGTCCCCAGGAGTAGCTTAAGTAGGCGAGATTCCATTAAAAGCTTTTGTCTTCTTACAAACGATTAGATTCCAGGGGACTTTTCTATAATTCCATTTACTCTGTGAAAAGGGCAGGAGGGGACTCGGGAGGACTGGGACTATGGGGAAGGTTTTGAAGAAGAAAGGGTTAAGAACATGAGGATTATGTAAGGAATTATGTCTTGGTGGCGGAGGTCTATAATTAAAAGATTTTGATTTCAACCCCTTCTTTTTCCTAAGGGATGATGTGATGTAAGGGTTCATTGGACTCGGTCAATGTCAGAGGGTCCTCCTTTTACCCCCGTAAGTTATTTATTGTCTATAAAAGGGTTCCCTGAATCTTATTATCAAGAACTTTCAGTTTCAATTCGGGTTTCTGAAGGATTAGAGACCGAGGCAGAGGAGATGGAATAAAAAAGTGTGCCTGAGACAAAGGAAAGGGAGAGGACTTTATTTATAGATTTAGAAGGGAGATTTTTCCAGGAGGGAAGAAATGGGGAAGCTCTCTGGGCACTGGGAGCTCAGAAGAGAGGGATGGAAGGGCGTAAGGGCAGTTTTTCAAGGGCTGACGGGGGATGCTGTCGGTGGTAGCAAGGGTAGCAGTGTGGTAATTGGCAAGAGGTGTACGTACGTACGTTCGTTACGTACTCCTCCATCTTCTTCCATTTTCCCCAACAAACTCCCCCATTCATCCCAGTTCAGCTACCCGGGGGTACTTGATGGAAGGACCCGGGATCGGGAAGTAGGGATGAAGGTGCTCCTCCATGATGGTAAAACCAGGAGACTTGAGATGTAATCCCAGGGGGTGAAAATTCTTTGGATTCTCGTTCCGTTAACTTCCTGTTTTTATGATTATTATTCAGACTCTTCCCTCTATTCAAAATATTCACGGGGGTGAAATGTTGGGGGAGGTTTTAAAAAAGTATTGATTGATTGTCATGGCCTGTCTTTTATTTTAATCATCCAGAGGCATATGCTTTCCCTTCTCTCTCCCTCTGACCATGAAAATGAAAATTAAACTCGGGAGAAAAATGACCCTTCTAGTAGTTACTACGAACTGGAAGTGGATGAACTTTCGGGATGGCAGGATTAGGCATTAGAAGAGCCTAGAGAGGGATGAAAAAAATGACACTTATTTTCCCCAGGCTCCAAAAGTTTTTGAAAGTGAAAATGAAAATGTCTAATATTATTAGTGGTAGAGTAAGGAGAGGAGGCTTTATAGATTTTTTGTTGGTTGGTGGGTTGTTTGGAGTTAACAGTTTCGGAAAGATCAGGTTTCTCGGTAAGTTCGGACTTTTGTAAGGGAGGGAGCCTTTTTCTGGTGCCTTGACTTCTCTGCACGGTGACTGACTACTTGCGGTTGGATTTCTAATTTTTTTTCCTCCTCGGTTCCTTCACGCATTTTTCCATCCCAGTCCAGCAAGCGTGTGTGTAAAATTTCCAATTCCATTTGGAAGAGTTTGGCCTACTTGCAGTGTCTCTTGCTACTTGGGGGTGAGTTGGGCAAGATGATGGGATTCTATGGGTTGGTAATTTCCAGTCACTCCAGTGGCGCAAGAAAAAACAACCACAAGTCATACGCGTCATCTTTCTCAGCCGATGTTGTGTAATGTAAAATTTAGTCGTTTGCAAACACAAACGAATAGCAAAAAGAATTTTTGCTTCTTGGAATTCTGAAACTTTTTTTTTTTTGATTTTTGACGAATTCGGATTCCATTGTCCATCATCCCTGGTTGAATTTCCCTACTTCCCTCTGTTAAGTTATTCTTGGGAGAGTTTCGTGTGTGACAAGGGAAATGACACATCTCATATGCACGGGTCCGACTCTTTGTGAGAACTTTTTGAGAAAGGAAACTGTAGGAATGAAGAAAGGGTTGTAGTGAAGGGTGGGTGGGTTATGTCCTGATGATGAGGGTCCATTTTCGGCCTTTGATTCCTTTTTGCTGGTGGTGGTGGTGGTTCAGGCGGCAGAGGAAGGTAGGAAGTAGCAGCCCATTATAAATTGGAATATTTTTCATCTTTAATCTTCCCATCTTCCCTTGCCAGGGTATTCAAGGGAGGGAGGGAGGGAATTCCCCGTGAATGTGAATTTTTGGGGTAGATTTGTATAAGTTTTGAAAAGGAATCATCATACTTTTCTCACAGCTAGAAGAATCCATTGGAATGAAGGAGGGTATGCAATGGAAAAATGGAAAGTGTGTGAGCTGGTTTAAAAAACTTTCCTCTACGTGCATGGATTGGTTATGGATCCTGATGATGAAAGTAAGGGAGAGATCTATACAGATCTCCAAAATGCATAACCCCCCTTCTCCCATTTTTCAATTCTAAGGAGAAATGGGCGTAATATGCAGGAGCACTTTACGTAACTTCAAAAAATAAATCTAAAAAGGTTTTTTTCTCCCGATTTTATGAAACATTGCATGGACCAAACCCGAAAAGGCACCCACTCATAATGCTACCAATACCACCACCACACTACAGTCGATTCATTTCATTTTTAAAATACTCAAGGAGATCATTAAAGGCTATTTTTAGCGTTTCCAGAAAGTGAGTCAATTTTGAACCAACTTTTGAGGAATTTCACTACTTTTGAACTTTTAACGTTTTGATTCTCAATTCTCATCATGTGATGCCGTTAGCAATTGATGATATTTTAGTATCAAATTGTTAAATATTTGCTTGCAAGGTTCGATATTTGGGAGGTTTTGCACGCGTAATATGAATAGAGTTGAAAAAAAGATAGCTAGGGGTGATTGGAATGGGTTTGTATGGGATGAGCGAATTAAATTAAGTCTATTATTCGGATGTCCTGCTTCCTCATCTCTTGGGGAAAGAATAGGAGAGGACTTGGTTCTGCTTGGCTGAGGCTTGATTGTAATTTTGGGCCTAGGGATGTGAATCTAGGCCTTTGCCTATGCTGTGAGTTTGTTGGCAAGGGGAGCCCTTGAGGTAGTTAGCTATCCCCCCTTGGAAACCTATTTTTAGGTCTCCTTCTGATCTAGGATCTGAAGGTACTTGGTGTACTCCCTTGGATTCAGCCCGACATGGATGAGCCAAGTCCCTTTTCCCATTTCTTCTGAATAGAGGGATGATGATGATGATGATGGTGATGATGATGATGGAACCGTCGTCTAGCGTGATCTTTTTTTGCCCTCCCTCTCTATGTTCTTTCCGTCAGTCCGTGTCTCTCCGGATTCGGAGAGGACTTGAACCACTGAAGGTTGTTTCGGAAGGGAGTCTGAAGGGGTCCCCCCTTCTCATTCTGTGGGCTTAACACATGAGCGCTACTGAATAACACTGCCATTCTCTCCGCTTCCAGTCCCGACTACTACTACTACCACCACCACCACCATCCCACTGCAGAGGACTTTTATTTATTATCCCGAAAAAGTCCCGAGAGGATCCCTTGATTTTTCTCCGTTTTTCTTCAAATCCTGTTGCTTGCTCGGTTGTGAACCTTTTTCGGGGGGTTTTTGTTCCCTTGGTTCGTCATCCTCATCAAGGCAGATTGTTGTAAGGGCCCCAAAACCTTCTGATCCGTAGTCGTCCCAGTTCCTGCGGACGGAAACACTTTGCTATCTTTCAAACGTAGGGAATCCTGCCAGCACATTTTGGAAACAAGTTCATAAATTCTGAGGTTTTTCCAGTCTGTAGTGGTGGGTCCAGTTGTGTCGTGAACCGTCGGTTTTGAATTTCTGGTCGTGTCGCTGCTTTTTCCAAAAACTTGAAAAAATGCTTTACTGAAGCGGGTGAAGGTGACTGAGAGATGCAGCAACAAGTTCTCCCTGTTCCTACCACATCTTCAAATTCTGGATATCGAGTGCCGCCCCCTTCCGGAGAGCCACCATCCTCCTTGTTACTGCTGAGTGGAAGTGGGGCCAGCAGCGGTGGGACTGAGTTTTGGAGTGAGCGACCCATGAAGATGTCCGGTGGTGGTGGGACTCTAGGGAGATCATATGGGAATAGTGGGGGTGACATTGAGCGGAAGCCCCTCCTGCTCACTGCGAATAACAATCATGTACTTGATGGGATGATGAATGGCGGTGGTTCTGGAATGCTGCTTGGATGCGGTGGGGGTGGTGGGACTCAGTATCATAGTGCTGTTTCCAATATTTTGAAAATGTCTGAAGACGCTATCTATGCCTTGTCCACTGGCGACAATGCAGCAGCCTACGATCTCATTTTCGCCACTACTACAGCAGCACAGGTTTGTACTGTTTATGCATTTTTATGGCTTGACTTAAGTGGTGGGTTGCTGCCTTGCCTCACAAAGTCCAGGGCACACGAGGATGATGATCTTGGTCTTGTGTCTTTGGTCATTTAAGAGTCGTTTTGCATGAGTCATTTTGAAGTGAGGAAATTGGCTAATAAGTTGAATATATTGGATTAAGTGGGACCCTCATTCCAAATTGAGTCAAGCCCCTCCTTCGACTCTTCTTCCAGTAAACAACGTTAACATTTAGTTGAAAAGTAAAGTAACGCTTTCTTCCTCCTCAGCTAGCTCCATGTCATGCACCAAATCTTACCGAAGATGATGTGATCTTCTTTAAGCTCTCTTCAAGGTGAACTCAAGTTCTTTATAAGATGGACGAAGGATAAAGGCTAACCAACTATATCCTCCTCCTGATTTAGGAGTCCTCAATACTCCCTTTCTCAACTAATTTAAGTATTGCTGGACTAGATTCCCAGTAAATTAAGAAGGCTTTTATTCCTCCTCTTTCAAATGGACTTTAATAGCCTAATCGAAGGATAATAATTCGGGCATCTCGTGATATCAAAAAGAATTGGATGCTGACGGCCTGTTTAACTTGTCTCTATTCAATTTTTTCAAGAGGGTGATTAGGAATACTAGGTCCTAACATCACTTGGAATCCCTTGGGTATCCCCATCCTGAATTTTTAGGGAGTTTGAATTTCCAATTAAAGGCAGGGGATGAAGGAAGGAAGGAGGGTGAATGTTGTTGATTAGAAAACTACATAACATGGAAAGAATTGACCGGGAGGGTTGATTAGGATGAAATAAAAGTAAAGTAGTGGTGGTGCCAAAAGGAAAGGAAAAAAGTAAGTCTAAAAATGCAAAGGTAGGAAACAAGTCTGTTGTCTTGTCTTGATTGCACGCGTGCAACAGGTTTTTTAGGACATGAAGGAGACGAACATCTGCTCTTCTTTTGGAGCTAGACGATGATGATGGAAAGACTATCAAATCCCTTTGTAAAGATGGACTTGGTATTTTTAGCAAAAGCAGTCTAGGCAGGCGGGTAGTTTGGCAGGACGTTAGACCGAATTCACAATAATAACAGCAGCAGGGGAAGGGGGGGGGGGCGAGGAGGTTGATTGTTCATTTTGTACAGGTGAGATGTAGAAACGTCTGTACTCTCGATGCAAAACTTTCTAAATTCTTTGATGTTAAGTTAGTTTTTGCAAAAGTTTGTTGAACGGAGGGAAGTCAAAGTTAAATTCGGAACGATTAGAAGGACATGGATGGGATTTTGTCACTTTGAATGTTGAAATTGGAGCAAGTAATTCTGAAAAGTATTAATTTTAGATGAATTTTGTAGTAGGAGTGGAATGAAATTGAGAACATTGGGAAGATTGACTTGTAGTAATTCATCTAGGTTCATCTCCCTCTCGTGAGATTTCGTCCAAAGTCTTTGTCCCACTCACTCTTATCATCCCACCATTGTCTTTTTGACTTTTGACTTTTTTCCAGTCTGGTTATGATGATCTCGTGTCCTGTGTGGTGGTGGTTTTATGGATCTCTTTCCTTTTCCCTGCCCTGCTATCATATCACGGAAATCATAAAATGACTCCCGCTTTTCCCTCCCCTGCCTCTGCTCAGCTCTCCCACTAACTCTGACTTTGTTTTATGTCTGAATTTTCTTTTTTTTTTCTCCTTTCCTTTCTTCTATTATTCTCTGACTGGTTTAATCAAATGGGTGAATAAAGTGGCAGTGGTATATACCATTTGGAAAAGACTTGGGGAGAGGAGGGTTTTAAAGTGTGAGAACTAGAACAACTGTTTTGTTCTTCTGAAGGTATAGTAAGTAAGGTACTACTAAGGTTTTCCACGGTCCCAGGAAGTTTTTTCTTTACTTTTTTTTTATCGGTGGAAATAGTTTTGGTGGGGAGATAACGAGTCATCAAGAACCAAACGATAGGAGGTTACTTTCCTATTTTTCTCCTTTCTCTACTGGAGAAAGTAGGGTGGAAGGATTGGTCGATTTTCCTTTCTCCTCCATTTTCTTCGTTCAGGTGAAATTAAGTTGTTGGTTTTTAGTTTTAACGCGCTAGAATCTGCGGGTTGATTTATTTCTAGGGCTGCTAGAAATTTAGCTACGTGAAAGTTGGCGTGTCAAGGGACGTTGGTTGGTTTTAGAAAGGAAGAAGGATGTTTAGAAGATTATACGTTGTGAGTTGTCTGTCTGTCTGTTAAGCTTTGCGGGCGAAGTCATCCAAAGTATTTGTTTTGGGCTTCCTTGCCTTCTCTACTGCTGGTCTGTGCGGTTCTTTCTTCCTACTTAACGATCATCATTGGGAATCGATTTCCCTCATCATCATCCTCCTGTCCTGTCCTACCCTGCCCTTTTCAAATCCGTTGATGATATGGCACTGGGTTTTTGTTTAGTCAACTTAATGATTTTTGAACATGCTATGTGGATGTATGGATGGTCCTTCTTCATCTGCTTTTCCTTTTCCACACAAAAAATCCAAGGAAATTACTTCCCGAGAAAAGTTAAAGGTGGTTCCCCCGGGATCCTTTGTCCCAACTTAACCTGCTGGACTCTGGGGATGACTCCAACTAGAGTCGGGTAATTACTGTCTGTTTCAAAACGGTTGACACCTCAAAACTCGTATTTGCGAAAATTCGTCTTATGGACGGCTAACATACGAATTGTTGGATTTTCAAAAATTGCTATGCAAACATAATGGCGGATTGATTTTGAAAAAATTGAATTTTGGCATAAGCGTCCCAATGGAAGCAAAATGGTGAGGTGTCAACCGTTTTGAAACAGACAGTAAAAGGAGCGCATAAGATCCTGGACACTTGTTAACTGAGTAGTTACTTTGGTTTCCGATGATTATCAAGGGTATCATTAGAAATTTGATTGGTCCTTCCTCTCCTCTTGCGATGCGCATGAAGAGATTTGATTGGGTCTTAATTA
>JAQIWD010000492.1:0-20720 GCA_034694825.1 Anurida granaria
CGTCTTGAATCGGACGGGAAGCGATCAAATGGTCAGGAGCGGCATATTTCGTCAGTGCAATCAATATGCCCAAGCTCTGTCAAGGAAAAGGTGCTTTCACCCAGTACTACTCCGGTGGTAAGGAAAGGAGGACGCTCAGGAAAACGAGGAGGAAGACCGAGTTTGTCAATCTCCAAATGCAATTTCTGTTCCACTGCCTTGGAAGAACAAATTACTCTAAAAATACCATGCAAGATCGAAATCGACTTTATCCTGCGACTTGCAAAGCCTGTGAAGAAAAGTTTCTCTCACGCATGCCTTTCGAAAAAAGATTTACAGAAAAGATTTAAAGAAAATATGCGCCAAGTCCATGATGGGTCTCTTGCTGCAGGGATGAGGCACTTACGGGTGCACACCAAAAATAAACGATACCAACCCAAACCAAATGCAGATTTTTTAATTTAGTGACGGCCTTGAACAAATCAGGAGGATGGAAACCTCCCCCTCGGGGTAAATCCGAAGACTTGATGAAAACTGAAGCAGATGGTGACAACAGTTCAACTAAAAACGTCACTCCCGCATCATCAAAACGTTCAACTGACACTTCCACCGACCCAGTGCCTCTAACTAATAGTACAACTTCCACTGCCACGGCTCCAGCATCGGGACCCTGTGCGATTCATGAAGCCAGTCAAGCTTCACTGCCGATATTCCTATACGAGAAGAGCGTCCGAGCATTTGAAGTGGTTCAGTCATTCAGCACCATGATGGCCGAATCTCTCCATGGCGAGACGACCAACCAGGCTGAAATGGCAAGTGGAACAATGACAATCAAACAGCTGAACGACAAGGACGTAGGAAAGGAAAAGCGCTTCGCTTGCCCGGAACCAAATTGCGGTAAATGTTTTAGGTGCGAACGCTCTCTTTACAAGCATTCTAATGCACATTTGCTAAATATAAGTGCGCTTTGGTCCAAGAGACGAAAAGACTGAAGCAGTTGAAGGGTATTTTTACCGAGGTCTACCCACGCTATGGGACTATTACTAGTCTACACTTTTAATATAGTTCGGGTGGTTTCGTTTAGTTTTTAATCTTAAATGCTTGTGTTGTGACTTTCTATCAGCTTATTTCATATAATAGTTTTAGCTGAGTTTATTGAATTGTTGGACCACGTACGAACTATTTCCTTTGATATATTATAATGACCTCAGTCTCATTAACCTCGATTTATTAATTTAAAATTACCTAACGTAACGTGTGCCTTATTTATGAGTGAGTTTTGCAAAATAGTAGCTTATAAAAATAAAATTTTGGAATACATACAGAACTTTGATATTTTTAAGCTGAACTCTTACGAACGTGCACGCTTGCGAAGAAGTAGGTTAAGTAATATCAGCCAAGGAGTGAAGAAAGTCATTTTTCCACGCCGTCGACTAAACGGTCAATGTAGAAAACGCTTAAGGATGTGGTAGCGTGTATGATAAAGTAAAGAACATGCGGGACTCCAGCAAATAAGCAAATAGCGATGAAAAGTACAAACGGGAAGTAGAAGACTCCGTAATTCCAAACGTCCAGCGGACTGGTCAAATCCACAAAGAACATTGTAAATGGAAATAACTTTGTCAGGAATTCTCGCAAACCGGACAAGTCCAGTTGTGTAAATTCCGTAACTCCACTTTACTAAAAACTGTCCTGGATAAATGGACGGTGCCCCGGGGGAAAGGTTCAAGGATCCAAAGCTAGAAATGTCAGGGACGGACGCTCCCATTGGAACGTATCAGTTCCTGGGCTGCCAGTCAAAGTCGGTCAAAAACTATAACTTGGGTTCCAATTATCACCAATGCGGTAATCAATGTAAATTATATTGGCAGCTCCCCAAAGATTTCCGCTGCATTTATTTGTCATCCTTCTCATCAGGCTTGAAGTCTTGTTGCCAAATAAATTCAACCTGACTACCATTGCAATCACCCCCGCAGGTATAAACTGCGATGGTGCCCCAATCCAGTGCTCCCTCATTGGATTCTTCGCCTAGGTGATTCAGTAGTTGTGGCATTACTTGGAATTCAAAGGTTCGGGCTGCTTTGCAATTTGGACACGGGGGGATGTCATCCTTGGTTGGGATCTTCTCGGGTGACACCCATAGAGGCTCTCCTCCTCGATCATATCGAATTATTTGCTTTGGTTCGTTCGTACGCGACACGCTTCCGGAATTTGTTGAAAACTTGCGGACAAAACACTGTCGACAGCGAGTCTCAACACCTGATTCTCTTAGAAGCATTTATTGGTGTTAATTCCTGAATAAACATGGTGCATTGTTCTAAAAATTATTGAGTTACCCGAACAGCCCGACGCGTCCGAAGGTTTCGTCCGTAGTAGAAGAGGTAGGAAGCCCTATTGTCAAACAAGGGCCCAATTAACCCGATTAGAAGCGAATAGACCAAGATTCCGACAGCGATGAGTTCGACCCAGTAAAATACGGGAGTCCAAGCTTCCAGCCCGCAACCTTCCCTCAGGTCCATTCGTTATCCCCTCACTTTCCTAAAATTAAATAGAGGAAAGTTTCAAGCTCTCACCAACACACCGCGGCGGTGGTCGTGAGTTGAGCGTAGTCAATGAAATGAGAGCGAAAGTTTATTCTTACCTTTCCAACGTTGGCCATCTCCATGATCTTCTCCATTTTCCTGAACGTCGAACTTTTTAGAACACGGTGGGAATGGTTTGGACGCTTCTTGAAAACTAAAATGATGCAGCCCCAGAATTCAGAATATTCAAAAGTCTTTAGTAACTCGGAGGGAGTTTTTAGGAATTTTCAGACCCAAACCCCTGTGTATACCCTTGTTATGAAGGCTCCAACAATTACATCTCTAATTCACAGGTAAAGGAAGGTCAAACCAAACCTTGTCCCCTTTGGTTAAAAATAAACAACGTTAAAGATATCCAGTAGAAGTCAGCCTCAAGGAACGAAGAAACTTTAGGATCACCAGAGGGGGTGCATTTATTCCTCCCCGTTAAGGGTACCTGCTGCCCTCTTTTGAATTTTTCTTTTTACACGCTTTATTGATGCAGGATTTTTGGGGGTTTCCATTGAAAAAAAACTTTCATAATGACAGCAAGCGTCTTTTGACAGGATGACCTTTAAAATTTTGGCAATTAAAATGGAAGCGATCAAGAAGGGAAAGAAAGTGATCCGTTTATTGCATAGCAATCATGATTACTTAGATTTAAGTTATTTATTGCAATTAGTGGGCGTAGTATTCCCCTGCGGCGTCGGATCTCGAAAGTGAACTTTGTCATTTGAAATCTGCGAGGCAAATCAAAAATTCAGAAAAAGCGGGAGACGCAGATAAGTTGATGGCCAACAAGACAAGGCGACGACAGGACAGACAGAACAGAAACGAAGGACACACGACGACAAACGGCAAGTAAAGGAAGCAGGCGACGACAGTAGCACCAGTAGTAGCAGCGATTAGCATCACTTATTGACTCCTCGTTCACTAAACCGCTGGTCACAGTCACGCATGGACTTGGATTGAAGAGCAGACATCTGTCCTAAACTTCTTCCATGATGGAGACTGGACCACCAGAAGAAGAAGTTGTAGTGACCCCTGAAGAACTGCTGTTGGATAAAACTAATTATTGGACTCACATGAAGACGCTCCGGATGCGGGTAAGTTTTTGCACAATTCATATAAAAGAATTAAAACTTATATTAAGAACAGGTTTGGGAACTGGATGGATTGAGGGAATTCGTGCATAAATTAATTTGTAAATTATCAATAATCAATGTCATTCCAGTAATTAATCACTCCATGCATGCGGTTCCATTGGGAATTGGGAGTGGAGTAAAGGAATGAAGGAGCTCATTCTAATTGTTTTCGTTTGTTTGGGCTAGTTAAATGCCAAGTCCAATGGTTTATTTCAGAGTCGTGGTTTCCACCTTCATTTTCGTTCTAGGGTTATGGGGTTTATAAGTAGGGTCCGTTGATGAGATTGAATGGAATTGTGTGATTAAAATGCTTTGCTTTCTTTTCTTCTTCCAGTACTTGAAATCCTCGACGGAGGAGGTCATTCAGACGGCACTTCTCCTGAATTCCTACAATATGCTCAGTCGGAGCAAAATTGAATCCTTGGTTTGCCTCTTGGAGAATCTTACATCGCCTGAAGTACAGTCCCAAGCTATCATTGACAAAATACTTGACAGAGCTCTCAGCGGAACAGAGGCGGATTGTCACATTATGTTGAAAATACTCTTGCCTCTCATTAACAAAAAGGAATTTAATGCCCAAGCTACAAGTCAGCTTTTCAATGCCATCCGTTCTTGCCTCATTGTGAGTACTGTTTAATATCAATGTGTCATAATTTCAAGTCTAAAAAAGATTAACAGTATAATTTCCGCTGCTCCCTTTTGCTCGTTTAGGTACAAATTCCAACTCAGGAAGAATTGGAGGAAGGTGCGAGAAAGATTCCAGGAGTTGTCGAGTTGGAGTACCTTAGGAAGAACCTTTACAAGCTCGAGATTTCTGTACGGAGACTCCAACGAGCGGGCTTTATGGCTGGTGTCTTGTTCCTCCGGAAAATGGGTGGGCTAGCTGAATCTGGTCATAACGCTACTCAACAACTCATCGAGGCCATGATGGGATCCACGACCACACTACAGTCATTCCACGCTGTCTGCTCCATTCTCATCGCCATCTTTGAACAGAGATTTACATGGGGATATGTAACCGTTCCAGAAATTGATACGGCATTGATGAGACAGATAGAGACCGAATTTGGAGACTTCCTTACTTTTCGAGAGAGGCAGATTGATGATGGACAAGAAACTAAGGATTTCCTCGCTGACATCTACGCAAGGGCTTTCCGGATTCTACACCCAGTAAGTAGCTCCGACCTTACGCTGACGCTTGCCCTTCATTCGTCATTTTCACCCAGACCCTCTGTTCTTCATTTTTCAGGAGTCCGAAGATTGGAATCCTCAGCGTGGGGCTTGGGATGCAGTCGAACCACCACGTCCCGAAGCAGATTTGCTAATTCTGGAACGGCACTACTCCAGGATTTACGAATTCAGTTCGGCTGCCGGCAACCTGAGAGTTTTCAGTGGTCCCGAGGCACCCAAGTTTTTCCCCGGAAAGCTATGGCCGAAGGAAGTGGATGGAAGTTGGCAGAGTGATATCGAGGACATTGCAATCCTTTTCCAGTATGGACTCCGCGACCGCCTCACGGCGGAAAACCTACGCCAGTACAATATCAGGGATCAAGAGGAAACTGATTCCAGGACGCCGCTGACAATCCATCCTACTAGCAAGTGGTTTACGTCTAGCTGGCTGCATAAGGTCAGGAGCCAGACGGCAGCACTCCTGACTGCAAGGAGGAACCCACAGATGGGATCCGGCGATGCAGCTGGAGGAAGAGTGACACGGCAGGTGGGGTCAGATGACGAGTGGTGATAATCCAGTGGTAAGGCAGTGGCACACTTTTTTTTACAACTTGAAGAGTTGTTAACTCAAAATCCGAAAATCGGAATTTCTTGTATTTTTTTGTCAACTGGCAATTTGTACTTTTGTATGTGGACGTTACATTGATTTCAGATAATTTATTCTTCTTGAACGTTACCTTACAGTACAGAGGTTCCGTTTGCTTTTCAACATTTCTGTAAGCTTGCTCACAGCTCTCGATACAAAAGTAAAACTTCTGAAATCTTCCTCATCGATCCTTCGACGCGTATCACTTCCAATGAACTCCGCTTGTTATTCCTCGGGAGATGAGCGCTCGGCCCTTCATCCATGGAGAGAGTGCGGAGCGTTAGAAAATAAATTAAGTTATAATTTAATTCCTGGAGTGGGTGAATGGAATAAGGTAGGGGGAGCTTCAAACTTTACCTGTCCTCCGGTACCCCATTCATACGTCTTGTTGCACCCACGGTCTCCGCCCCCGCCAGAAAGCTTCAAATATCACATTTACGGAAGGATTTTCCAAATTAGGTGTCAGAGGCATAGGCTTTGATCCCGTTAGGCCTCTGCTACTGCCATGCCGTATGTACTATCCGCTCCACCCCCGATTCCGCGATAGGAACAAACTTGTCTTCCATCTTAAACAGGAGAATTGTTGAAAGACAAAACAACACACTCTTGGCGTGGTGTCCCAGGGATCCATTTATGAACAATCTGTCAAAAAAGAAAATTTTCATTTCGTTCTGACCGAATCTAAACTGACGACGCTTGAATGAACTTACAATCCATTGATGAGTCATCATGGTAACTTATTGCATCAAATAGGGCACTATCATCGTCATATTCATATTCATCTGGGCACATGAAAATGATCCTGTATGCAAAGCAAAAGCAAAACTTTTTTTTCCAAGCAGTGTTTACCCGCCACACATCACTGTGCCCCAGTCCGTACAGGAAGTATTAAGGACAATAGCAATATATTTCATAGAAAACAACGATGCGAGCGAGAGAAGCGAGCGTGCTAACTAGACAAGCCTGACCCTAGGGTCGGATGGTGTATCCTTCTGACCCTAGGGTCGGGCTTGTCTAGTTATTGGCAATAAGAAATAAATAGCCCACCAACCTACGCACTGCAAAATTATCGATAAAGACGAAAAACAAGATAGGACAGAACTCCACTGGATGACAACCTGAACACGTAAATTAATGCCTGCAAGTAAAAAGACGCGAAAAATCAACCGAGAATTTCAACTGAATACGTTCACTTCATTGTGTATAATATTAGGTATATACTACTATATTTTAACAGTTGCATGACAGTATGGCATGGCAATCAGAATCACAATGCCCAAGACTCCGAAGAGGGGTTGAAATATAAACATTAAATTAACTTACTTCTTAGCAACCTTAAAGGTATCCAATAAAAACAACTAACGAAGTTAAACCACTGATTAGCGTTCGTCCCTGTATTACATAAAGTCTGATTGTGGGTGGGTAGAAAAGTTCAATAAATTGAATTTTCAAAACATGTTCAAATCTTCATAACCCTTTCAAATTTTAAAAAGATTTTGCAAAATTCGTTTTCGTTTTTCGTTTTCACACCCATGTTAAAACGGTTAATTATTGCATTTTGAGTTTGCTATCTCGTTGATTTAGTGAATGTAATGGTAAATCTGAGCCAGATGTACCACTCTATTATCCCCAGTAGATGTCATGTCATCATTACTCTCAAACTAACAAATATATTACATAACGTATCTCCTGCTCAAATTGATATACCGCTCGGGTTAAAGTAAAGTTTTAAAATACCGCATTATTGTACCCACGTGCTAAATGACTCCAATAGTTTCGGAATTCGGTAGCAAGTTTTTTTTTAAAGAAAAGCGACTACGTCACTATACATAAATGCAATAGATTGCAATGGCGCGCAATATGAGATGGTAGCGTGTGTCATCAGGGTCCTGGATTACGAAATACTTACGATGTGGTGAGTGGGGGTTAAAATCGAATATTCCCATATTACGTACGATTTTTGAAATCTAGATTTTCTGTCATTGTGCAACTACAGTCTACAACTGTAAACTTTGTGAAAGATAGAAAACCGTGAATCTCGCTAGACTAGCAAGACTATATGTAAAAAATCCGATTTAGATTTTATTTCAGTGATTTCATTGGTCTCCCGCAAAAAATGAGTAAGTCACTGGATTTAAACCAACGAACTAACAAGGTATAACTAACTAGACAACGCTATATTTTATGAGGATCAAAATTGAATAATTTAATCCAGTGGGAACTTTAACACTTAAAGTTATTCCATTCCAGACCGGCAATGAAGAAAAAACAACGAGGGTTGATGAACTCTAAAGAAGTCATCAATCAATTAACGTCCAACTGGATGTTCACCGAACGAATTTATGTAATGCGAAATCCCAGAGTAGTAGAACCAGTAGGGGAATAAATAACAATCCGCACATGAATTCCAATCCTAACTCTATATTGAAATCCAGGCAAATTCCATGGAATTTAACAAAACTTTATTGATGCTTATGCGACAGTCTTTGCTCAGTCTCCAGTAAAAAGTATCTTTTGGGAGTTTTGCAATATTTAGAGCCTGTAAATCCCTGGTTAATAAGGTCAAAATTTGTTTATATCAATACAACTTCATGCAGAGAGATGGGCTCCTGGTTGTCAATACTTCAGAAGTTGAGAATATTTGCAACTTTTTTTTTTTTTATTCATTTCTTTATTTAATTGGACCAAATTAGTTTTTTTTTTTTCAATTCGATTTTATAGGAATAGATCTGCTACTAATAGTTCTGTGAAGAATTAGTAACTAAAACCAGGATCGTTGACAACAGTACTGCAGAAGCAGTAATTTTTTCCCCAAGCCTTGCAATGATACCCAATTGACTCATTCTGGCTGCCGCAATTATCTGCACAGTCTGAGCCCATTTCGGCCTCAGTGCAACCATTACCAATTTTCTGAAATAAAACGTAAAAATTAAAACTAATCAACAACTTAAGTGTTGAATCGTTTGTTGATGGTAAATAGGTAGCACTGCCTAGAATTTCTGTCACTGGTTGACAATAAAAGGGAAACATAACTAGCTTACCAGCGGAGTGTATTCAGTACAGCCCCCGATCGTGCAACAATGACAACGGCAAGTTCCTTGACCATTGTTAGAACAGATGGTCGAACAACCGGCACCACCTGGGGGTGGAATTACAATCGGGCAATAATCCTTTGGACATGCATGACCAGCACCACCACCTGGGCTTGCCATGGTATACTTGCACTTCGTGTAACCTTTTACCTAGAAATTTAAAATGGAATTTGCATTAAAAATTTGAATATTTTAGCCCATTATTAGATTACTCACTTCTGGCAATGGAGCAACAATGACTCCGATTACACACAACACCAATGCAGGAATGAAATTCATCTTTTGTTCAACCAAGCTCCTTCAAATGCTTAGACTCTTCTTGTTACTCAAGTCAACTGAAAACAGGATGTGAACTGATAAACTTAGTTGACTATTTTATACGCATTTTGCGTGGGCTTTGACACTTTAAGTTATTCCATTCCAGTGCCGCCCTGATTCAAATACAATGAGGGACGATGAACTCCCAAGAAGTTGACGATCAATCAGTCCAAACAGGAGTTCAACCACCGCCTTCCGCGTCCTCCAGAAGGGGATGTGAAGAAATCATCAAATTGATTCCATCCCAGATTTGATAGAAATCCAGTCTGGTTGCACGAAATTTCACCAAAGGCTGATGACCGAGTGCGAGTTTTGGAATTAATGCGAAAGTAACAGCTCAGTTTTCCTTGGAAAAATGTATGCGGGTTTGGAAAATATAATGCGTGTTTGAGGCTAAGACCAACCGACATGCCAATATGAAATTTTTAACTCCTTCCATTTTCAATCTCACTTTGGAGAGAATTAAATTAAATTTCTTAAAGGCCTTGAAAAATTACAGGAACACCCGCATCAAGGAAAATTATTGGTGAGGTTAGAATTCTGGGTTCATAATCCTTTGAAACTTTCAGGGAATTTTTCCAACGAACGTCAGGCCTGCATGTAACTTTCTAATTGATACGATAAATTTTTTAAGCATATCATTTTGAGCCTGTCATGAGAAGTCAGAATGCAGCACGCAAGCACGTGTCCTCTGCGGCCACTCCCAAATTGGCCATAATTTCTCTTCGGCAATTTTCACCTCAGCTAGTTGAGTAAAGTAAATAAAGCGACGGAAGCTCTTTTTTTTAAACGAATCCGATGCATGGTACGCTGACCAAACGTAGCATGAGTTTAGTCGAAGAAGCCAAGTCGGAAAACTATTCCCATTATGTTCAACGATGGGCAACCATTGGGTCTTAAATATTGTGTGGACTTTTTGCATTTTGACCTCAGCTCCGGTCTTGCCATCTTCATTAGCAAATTTTGAATTGAGTCAATTTGCTATTTCTACTGTACAAGAAGCTGAAATTGAACTGTCAGAAAACGAAGTTTGTAAAACCTGGGTCTTTGCAAGCTTGAGCAACGAAGCCTCCATCCTTGAGCATTTGACGTATTCAACCATCCAAGGAACCACGGAAGTTACGCATGCGCATTTGGTCCATCTTATTGTTATACAAAATATATCCCATGGAGCTACAAACGGCGACCGTGACTTTCATTTTGACAAAATGTACAATTCTGATGAACTTAGTAAGTCACACACCCAGAGACCAATAAGATATTCCCGCCCTTGTTCCGTGGTCTTTGTTTCCAGCGCACAGGATTTTAGGGCATTGACCCAGTCGCTTGTACTTTCCAGCATCGCCCGCCCACATGAAGACTACTTTTTCTTCATCCAACCAAACTATACCGACTCAAAATTCTTTGCGGACAGCCGTTTTTCCAGGGAAATACGCTACCGGTATTTCTCCTTCGAGAATTCAAATGGAGGCGGTTATACCTTCCTGGACGTCTGCGGTCGGGGTGGGAGAGGAAACCGTGGTAATTTTACTTCTATATTTTCAAGATGCTGCAAGGAAGTACTCACAGGGAAACACTTTGTGGTGAGATCAGTTAGTGGGACGCCTTGGTTGCGCTTTCAAAATCATCCCAATGGCTCCATCCAATCTGGTAGTGGAATTTATTATAAACTGCTAACCGATTCTGCGCAACTGTTCAACTTTACTTTCCAACTTGACTATGCGAATAATCGGGGGTCATCTGGGTTTTTACAAGAGGGGAGGTGGTACGGAGCTGTTGGAGAAGTCTACCATAGGTCAGCTGACATTGCCTTTGGATGTGGCATCACGTCCCACCGAGACACCGTCATTGACATGGGGATCCCGTTCGAGACTTGCTCACGAACGTTTTTCATCCGTGCTGCATCAACTACCCTCAACTGGAAATCTATTTTTGCTCCTTTCCAACCTACCCTTTGGGCCCTCATCATCTCCACCGCCATTTTGTTGGGCCCACTATTCTTCTACTCCGTGACTTTCATCTATGATCAAAGTAAAAGTCATGTTGGGAAGACTTCAGTTTTCAACACTGTGGTAACATCCCTCTTGTCCATCCTTCTAGACCAAGAAACCGCGGAGAGGTCATGGATTGGTTTCCGAATTAAATCCCTGATTTTCTTGTGGATGTTTTTCTCCCTGGTCATCGGAGCTGGGTACCGGTCAAGGCTTATTTTTTTCTTGACCTTTAAAGTCCCTGGTGAGCTCCCAGAAACGCATGCGGCGCTGTTATTAGAAAACTACAAGCTCTTTTTTCGGTACTATGGGGGAGTCGCCTACAAAAGTGCACTCGAGTCCAATGATTCAACGCAGCTGGAAGTGGTTCGCCGTGCCATCCTTGTGAATTCGTCACAAGAATGTATTGTTTCAGCGATTCTGGAGGAGCACTCAGCATGTCTTGATTGGGACGAGCACGGGACCTACGCTTCTTATTCCAACGCCACCATCCATCTGCGACAGAGCAAGGACTTGATTATCCAGGCCAAGGACTACATGATGGATGGGCTCTGGGTTGCCTGGGTTTACAGAAACATGTCACCCCTGATTCAAACGTTTGATTCTTACTTATTGGTTACCTTTGCATCAGGACTGTATAACAAGTGGGTAGCACAAGATTGGATGAGGAGTAAACTAGATGGCGCTCGATGGCTCAATGCCAACCAGAACTTGCCCTCAAATCGGAAAATATTGGAAACCTTTGAAGAATTCGAGTCCTCGCTCAAGGCCTTGGCTCTGAGTAGTTTGTATGCCGTTTTCGTGCTGCTTCTGTCAATGTCCATTATGGGTTTACTTTTGCTCATGGCCGAAGTTCTATTACCCACTGGACTTAGAGCAAAACGCTTGCTGGTCCAATTTTGTCGGCACACGCGTCAGTCGCGACTGAGCATATGCATATATAAATAAAAACTCCTGTACACATTTATTGCGGAGTGTATTTATTCAAATGAAGGTGGAAATCCTTTCTAGGATGCATCACCATGATGTGTTCTCATTCAACCACCCCACTGAATGTCACTTACGACATTTTTGAAGCACTTTTTAGTGCCCGAATCAAAGCATCGGTGGCCGCAGAGTTCTTGGTCAGGCTTGCACAGCACTCCATTTTCACGGCATACCAAACCATCATCGGCAGATGTGTAACAAGTGGTTCCACAAAGTGATTCCCCTTTTCGGCAAAGAACTTTTGAATTTTGACTATTTTTGAGGCACGCCGAAGTGGCTGGATCGTAGCACCCGTAGCCCCAAGTATGATGGTTCAGTTGTCCATTACAAATTTGATGACCAATTGGGCAAATTTTCTTGTAGTCTTCTCCAGCGGTCAAGCAAACCTCAGTTGCAGGTTTATAGCAGTTGTAGTGACAATAATCCTCTCCTTTCTCGCAAACCACGTGGTAGTCTGAACGGGCTTCGAAACATTGCGCTCCCGATGAAGCTACGTAACAACCCTGATCCCCGCAGTTGACCTCACCGGTATTGCAGACCCTTTCATTATTAGCGCAAATCTTCCCTTTGTTCGGGTCATAGCAGCTATTCTTACAGTATTGTTCTCCGGCCTTGCATACCACTTGATAATAAGTTCCATTGTGACAAGTGTCGCCGGCACTAGGGTTGTAGCAATTTCGTCCGCAAAGTTCTTCTCCCACTTGACAAAGCATGTCCCGCTCTTTAAAACACGACTTCTCCTTGGGGTTATAACAGCCCCAGCTCCCACAAGCTTCTTCATTGGTTTTGCAAAGGGTGTTCCCATACTGAGTCCGAATGCACTTGACAGGATCGGATGGAGAATAGCATTGGCCTCCGCATGTAAGTTGACCTTTGGGGCAAAGCCATTGAGAGTCAAAGCATTCTTGGTCTTCCGGTTTGTAGCAGCGCCAACCACATGATAACTCGCCGGGGTCGCATACGTTTGCAAAAATTCCACCAGCATCGAGGGTGCAGGCCTTATCTCCAGATTCCGTCCAGCATTCATTTCCACAGAGTGTTTGATCCAACGTGCAAATTTGGTGGAGACCTCCCTGCGTTGTTAAACATTTGTGGGCTGCCGGGTTGTAGCATTTGGTATCACAGATCTCTTGGTCCAGATCACAAAGGATGTCCAATTTCCTTACAGGAAATCCCCTTCCTGTGTAATCACCCGGTCAATCTCATTAAATTAATAACTTGGGTTACTCTTAATATTTGGAGCATTTATGATGTACGAATTTTGCTTACCATGTCCGAACGGGAGATAACAGACGAGCAAAAGTAGAAAGATTTTCATTTCGATGGGAAATTGCTCGAGGATATGGCAGAAAATTAATGAATTTTTGCTACTTAAATGACTCGGATTTTAAGTCGTTCACATAAAGAGAACATTAATTAGAATGGTTACTACCAATTAGACGTGCGGTAAATCAAAGAAAATTAACATTAGTTAGGAATATTTGAATGAATTAAGTGAGGCTGATTCCATCTCCACATGCTTCTTGGTTGAATTCGCACAAATGTAAAATGAGTCTTATAATTAGAGCAATGTAAGCTACCAAAATTTAAAAAAGAATGGACGCAATGCAGGATAAATTAACCAGTTTCTACGTTTCCCCACTCGGGAAATAATACACATATGAAAACAATTAAAAAATACACATATGGGCCAAACACTTTCTGGAATTGGAGTACTTAAGGTTCATGATGATATTAGGATGCAAACAGGATATCCTAGATCTTATAAGCAGCCGTGCCGACACACTGGTATTAATTAAAGTTTTCAATAGCATCAGCTTTCTGTTAGATTTGCCTTGAAATGAACGGAAAAATGAAATGTTGAAAGTCAACAGAATAAGTTTGAACCATTTGAGTTTAAAATAAGCTTGGAAATTAAAAGTTTTACTCAAGATCACGATTGTGCTCTGCTCCAAATTTAATAAATGTGCAGATGTGTATTGATTAATAATTAAAACCAAAATAATTTTTAGCCAGATGTACGTGCACCTAATGTATATGAGAACGTTTAAGTTGAAAAAAAAATCAAAGTCTTGCATCAATTTTAGTTTCCATCTTTCAGAGAGTGCTTTGTATTTAACAGGTCGAACAAATTATTTGATTTTCTTGAATTCATTAATTAATTGAAATGAAATATCGCATGAAGCTTATAAACGGATTTCAACACTACACCTACGCATCCTCCGAGTATCATCGCTAAACAGAGGCGTGGTTTTGAAACGGATGAATTTGTTGATTAGATGCTTGTACATGATCTCACTAAGAACTTGATCTTAACAAAATGTCGCGTATTTCTGGAGTAACACACTTAATTAGGTCGATTAATTCTAGAGCGAGGAGTGTGGAACCTTCATGGTTTTATAACTAATTGCGAAAATTGCAAATTAATTGCGAAGTGATGAAATATAATAAAGTGGAAGATCTTGATAATGTTTTATGCTTCGTTAAGTAGGGAAGACGGTGAACTATTAGTTGGTGCATTCGTAATTTATTCCTATCAAAATTCCAGCAGAGTAATATGGGAAAATTTCTTCGAATTTCGATTGTAGCTTTTGTGTTTCTTATTTCCTGGTTCCGGAGTACAGGAGTGGAGGGACGGTTTGAAGGTCAGTAAAAATTCGTTTCCATCCATTTAACTAGCTTCGATAAATTAACTAACGAAGGAGCCTTAATGTATGTCACTCTCCGAATCGAACTAGAATCCCAAGAGTTTTGCCCTATACTCTGTTCTAGTCCAAATCCAAAGCAAAATTGTAGTATCCAGGAATTCTCTCAATTGACGCCATTTTGATTGGATAAAAACAACATTAGCATTTGAATTCTCCAGTCATGCACCCAGGGATCCCTTGTAAAATTAATTTCAATTCCAGTGGTTAGAGGACCTTGTTTCCCAGGGTCGATCCTACTTTCGGAGAGCTGTAAATCATGCATGTGTGACCTCTTTGGCGTCCAATTCTACTGCCTCAGTTTCTGCCGAGCAGTTCCATTTCGGAGACCTCCTGTTAGGCCCAGAACAACGCAGAGACCGCGGACCACGACGACGAGACCTATTACCGCAACTTCCCGTAGCCTTCTGAGTAAAAGAAATTATGGAATATTAATTCGGAATGTGGCAGGCTCAATCAAATCATAATTTGTGTTTCAGGTGGATTTTCACTTCAAGACATCATACAAGTCGCGAATGCAACCGCGCAGGTGCAAGGCAACTCGACGAATAATTCCACAGCCTGACCGCCTATCCGTTTTTCGTTATATCCAAAGAATGGTGAATTTTTAATCGATTACGGTGAAAAGTGACAATGCCCGAAGAATGCGTCCTTTGTTTCCTGCTTAATGTACTATAGGCTTAATTTCCTATCCCCCTTAGCTAATTAGATTATTTTGTGCCACATCATACCTCTTCCGATTATAAATATTGTTGGCCGTGAAATGTTGCATCTTAATTGACTTGTTAGGTGAAATAAAATAGGGGACTCTAAATAACTTGGGCTGGATCATTGCAATTTATTCCACCTGCGTCAAGCTTATTTTTTTTTAACCTGAAAAAAATGCGATTCTGCTGGATACTGTTCTGCCTTTGTTCCTTCGGAGTCACAGGTCAACCGGAGCCAAGGATCTTCCCATTCGAACTTAATCAAGAGGACTCATCGCAGTTTGGTAAATCAAATGAATAAAATAAATTAACTTTAAAATTAGTTTCCTGAATTGCAATTATTAATCTGCTCTTATATGCTTCTTATTTAGTGTCTGGATTTTGTATCCCTTTTTGGAGTCCCCTCCTGCGTCCAGAACATTGCATCCGATGCCAATGCAGCTTCCTTTTCTTCCAGTGGAGATGCTTCCGTACATGTGCATCCTCTGGAACCACCACTACAACCAACCAGCCATCATCGACAGCCACAAATGGACCAATCCCTGTCAGCCAAATTACACCACGACCAGGAGGCTCTACGGAAGTACCATTTTCGCAGGAAAGCGACGAAGGAGATACAAGTAAATCAGATTATAAGTTAATAATTATGAGCCTGTGTGCTAAGTTTAGCGTTTTACTTTATATGTTAACAGTTTCGCCGGTGGTTGGAAATAGACGACGCAAGAGGAAGGGACCTGCTAGACTGGACCGTATTTTAGAAACAAATAATTTGTAGATTAAGAAGTAGAGTGAATTCATGTATAAAGTTGTAAAATCATAACCAACTTCCCTTCCCCGGCTATGCGCTCAGACTGGAATCATTGGAATAAGTTAACAGTAATACTTGCTAATACGTTTGTGACCAGTGGCTCGATATTTCCCAGCCATTGTATCCGAATCCGACTTGTAAGGTAACTTCCGACTGAATCCAAGATCTCGCAAAGCTTGACGAACCCTCATCACATCTGTCTCGTCAGTCCAATCATAAGCGTAGACGCAAATCACAGTTGTTGCCGAGTCATCCAAAGAGTCTGTAAACACATTGAATTAAGCAAAGGTTAAAAAATACGTTTCGACTAACTCAACCATTCGTATTCATTTATAAATTACTCTTGCTTACATCCATTATCCCTTCGAGTTCCAACTTTAGATGAGTGGCCGAGTTTCCCTTCTTCAGTTGCCTTCTTAATAGTGTCCCAAACCTCATCAAGTTTATTGAAAGGTTCGAAAATCATCCATTTTCCACAATTGTCTTCTGGTCGAGTGTTATTGGTTGAAGTCAAATTTCTGGCATAAATCCAGTAGTCGGTTGTATTAGTCGAGGGTTTATCCGCCATAGTTTTGGAATGCACTCCCTCTCCCTGCCGTCAAGTAAATATGAAAGTTATCGATTTCCCTCCGTAGAATGTTAAATATAAATTCGAATTAAGTACCTGGGGTCTAGGGTGAAAATATCCTGAAGTTTTCTTATTCCTTACAGCTGCGGTAGAGTGGCTAAAGTTCTATTCGACCTGATTGACGATGAGATTCTCATTAATCATTAATTAATTCCCAAAAATTAAGGATTGACGAAGACGAAGAAACAGAAACAAACATTTTGCAACAATTTTATTTTTGTTCCGCCGTTATGAAATACGCGCCAAATATTTGTATCACCTTGGCCCATATTATATTCCAGACTCTGCGGTAGTGACCTCCTTCCTTAACATAAAAGGTCAAGTGATCGATCATCGACGCTCGACCAAAAAATAAAATCACTGGCAGAATTTAATAGTTGTTGTTGTGAAATAAAGGTAAGGATGCATGAGAATTTATTTTGTGTTTGTGGAGTATTATGAGTTACAAGCCCAATCTTTTTTTCAAATTTACAAAGTGAGGCGACGCCATTTTCTTGGGGAAGAAATGAAATATCCCTTATACGTCCCATTTTAAGGCTCTGCAAATCGTTTGTGCTTGAGTACTTTTCGTTTCTTGGCTTTGGTTCCAGTTGCAGATTTGGCAGGAGATGCAATACTTGTTGAGCGTGGGGCAGTAGTGGTTAATTTGGAGGAAGACGCTCCTGGAAGTGGTTTTGAGACCTTTGAACCTCCAGCTTTCTCCAGAATGTGAGTTGAGGGACCAACATTTCCAGACGTCTTGGATGCTTCGGAACGATACGGGGAACTGCCAACTGGCACCATCGATTCAGATGGACGAAGATGGCGAATGCATGCTTGGCCCATTTGACCTTTGAGTAATTTGGCTAACTTGTCAGCTTCACCCGCAAAATGTTCTGGGGTAGAAACGAGGAGGGTAAAAAAAAGCGTTTTATGCATGGAAGGAATTAATTTGGAATCTTACGCAAATCGGGGTATTTGGCCATATGAAGCACTCCGATTTTCCATGGGATTCCACATTGCGCAGTAGTGTCACGGGAAATGATGCCGCCAAGTTTAATTTCCATGAGTACATGTCCACCTAATAAATGAAATAATTTTGGTTGGCATTTAATTTCGGTGTTAAACCAAGTATGAAACATAACTAAAATTTACTTTTCTCGTAGGATTGAGCATAGTCAATCAATAGATCCGAAAGTCGAGAGTAGGTTGCTGGTTTGTCTTGAAGTCCAGCGTCACGGCTCAGTCCTAAATAAATTACCATCAAACTATACACAGACGCTGAATGTAATTTAGCGAAGAACTTACCCAAGGCACCATAGGCACCGTATACATAGATTCCCAACACAACATGGCGGAACTCCTTCCCGTTCAACTTTGATCTGAAAAGTCATTTAGAAATTGCAATTGTGATGATGATAAAGTTACAAATCCCGGACAAGCAGTAAGGGAACTTACTTGAAATTAACGGGGAATCGCTCAATGAGTGGAGTACAATTTGTCAAATGAATCCCCAAGAGCAAAGCGTGCAAGCACTTGATGTTTTCCCCGGACTTGATGAGTTGACGTGCTGTCTCCATGTGGTGACGGAGTGAGAGGTGGGTGATCACACGGATACCAGGTTCCCCGACATGATGATACCTTGGAACCAGAGGAACAAATCCAGATTATTAATTACTGGAACAGAAATAGCTGAACATGTAGGAGCATTTTCATGAACTCAGTGTCCCACCCAAGTCTTTTGATGTAGGAATTGACCCGACCCAGGTACGTCTGGACATCAGCCTGGTTTGGATTTTTTGGCAGTGGATTTGGCTGCTGGATCCTGTGTCCCGCTGGAGTGGAAGCAGATCGCTGATGGTGGTGATGCGATGTAGCACTGGTAGATTCCAGCGCCGTCGCTTCATCCTAAAGAGAAAACGGTAAATTACATGATCAGTTTTGGTCAATACGCAAAGCATGTCATGTGAATCTCGGGTTAAAATTTTCAAATACAGTACCATCCAGTAATAACTCAATTTAAGGTAGTGAACGCTGCATGAAAGATTGGCAGTGGCAAGAGAATGATGTTTCGAGTGTGGACGCTTAAATTAATTTGTAACCGGAGTCAAATTATGCTCTTAAATGGTCATTGTCGTTATGGCTCGGGAGATGATGGATTCAGATCTGTGCTAGCAGTGTATCTCATTTGTTTGTTACTAATTTCCCTAAAAAGGTAAAATCGCAAGGAATTGACTTAGAAAACCCTACACTCCCTAGAAAACCCGTTCTTTGATTATGGTAAAAACTGACATAACCCCATGGGGAGCATGAACACCGGTTGTCACTCTTATCCACTTACAATTTCCATCGGATCGCGTTGAATTCCAGGGCAATTTTCATTCTTGTCCATTTTTACGAATAAATTCTAACAATAGAAACGCCGTGAAACGTTAAAAAAAATTGAAACACATAAGGACTGAAACCAACTGTGACTATCCTAGGTGGAGTGCCTGGAGTTCCTTATATCACTACAACAGAAACTCTACTGAGGGAGCATCACAGGAAACGGAGGAAGAGAAAGTTCAAATCAATTTTGAAAACTTTCTCCTTTTGGTATATATGACCTCACCACCCTCCTCGGCTAAAACAAAAAACTCGGGTTCGGTGACTTCGGTTCTTCTTTACTAAAAAGTAGGCGTTCCTTCTTTCCCATTTACACAAAACACGTCGGATGAGCTACGGGCAGTGAGTCATAACGGAAATTGAATGAATTTACCTTTAGGTCAAAGGTGACTGGCGGATTCTCTCGTGGCTTCAATGTGGATTGTCCACCTTCAACTGTCTTCCCTCCTCCGTAAATTGAGGTCATGCTGTCATGACCTGCCGACCCAGTCTTGTGTCCACTTCCAGCTGCAATTCCCTTGGACTTCTGACTTTTCCGGGAAGAGGTCCTTGACTTTGAAGGTTTCGTAACAAGCGTCTGGCTGGTATTTGAGGATCCGGCGACGCTGGACTTGGACTTGCGCTTCTTCTTCAAACACTTTTGCGGGGACAATGAAGTCCGCGACGCTGCTTCCTCGGAAGCGTCTTCCAAAATGGCAGCCACTGCGCTTGCAATGTCAAAAGCTTCTTCATCAGGCAACCCATAACCATACGCGCCTTCTGACTGGGATGAGGGAATTAGTTCGTCCATCTTCTCTTTTGTCTTCAATTGGCCCGTCTGCGGCAGTATAGACACAGTTTTCACAAAATCTTTAAATTGGTCCTTTTTTCTTTTAGTTGGTGGTTGCATTCGACAATAAAAATTTACAACATTCTGCCATGTTCAAAAAAAGCCGCAATCAAATCCAATTGCCCTTAACAATCATCAATGTGGTTGCCACGAGAAATTTCTTTTGAAATCTGTTATAAAATTAATTTTTTCAAGGCGGCATAGGATTTTGATTACTTCAATTTATTCAATGGATTAACTGCGTAAACTTAAACGCAAACACGACAAGTGAAGTATATCGTATCGGGTAGGTAAGGTCAAGGGTAACGATTATTCTACAAATTCTAGAATGAGCTTGCTAAGTTCAAAACACTAATTTCTAACAAAATAGAAAACATGAGTGGTCTATAAAGGGCGACGCGTATTTCTTATTCTCAATTTGATTCGTTCAAACTTACTTTCGGGAATGCTTTCCTAACGCTTCAGTGCGATCTTAACTGCAAAACGGAGTTATGATTCACCAATATTATACTTACCCTCTGGCATTGATGGATAATTTTGAAACTTGTATCCGATGAGCTCGGCATAGTCCAGAGGGAAAATATTTGGAGATTCTGCAGACATCCAAATAACACTTGTTGCTCTGGCCAACCGTCATACCGAATGAGAAGCAAATGTTCCACGACCTTGACGACAGTCACCGGTCCCATGTATTCTGGGTCGTTGATGTCCATGGCTTCAAACTTTAACCCCGGCGTAAATTTATGGGCAGAACGCTACGAAAAAATGCAAAATTAGTGCCATTTAAGTA
>JAQIWD010000493.1:0-20712 GCA_034694825.1 Anurida granaria
CACTGAGCAATTGGCGTCAACACTTCAAAAAGTTCCGCTTCCGTATTGGTAAAGGCCGAGCCGAACTTGACCCGAGCAAAAAGGACGTAGAGGGGGAGCCAACTGAGGAGAAAGACAGTGACGACCACAATGAGCATGCGCAGAACCCCAACCTTTGCCTTGTGGTGGATCTTGGTCAGATTCTGATTGGCGGATTCCTCAGTTGGGACATTCCGACGGAGAACTCGGAACCAAATGAGAACATAGCACAGTGAAATTCCTGAAAGGGGGAACAGGTAGCACAAGAAAAGATTTGCAAGGAGAAAGTACAAACTTCCGTCAACTTTTGGTGGCCATTGCTCAGTGCAGAATTCCCAACTCGGCACGAGCTCATACCCACGCTCAATGTCAAAGACAATGATGGATGGGGCAGCCAAGGTCGCGGCAGCGGACCAAATCAGGAGAATAATCAACCTTGCCCTCCGCTTTGTCAGGCCTCGTCCCAACGGATACCAAATTGCGATGAATCTAAAAGAGAAATTCAATCATGAGCGACATTGGCCCACGGCGACGGACTAGGAGCCACTCACCTGTCCAGCGACACTGCCACCAGCGAGTAGACAGAGGCACAGACTGAGACGCCTTGTACGTAGGGGACGAGTTTACACATCACTTTCCCAAGGACCCAGGCTGGAAAAACAAAAGGAAACAATTGGTGGTGGAGCTGGCAGGGAACCAAAGAAAATTTGCATGGATCCTCCTTATCTTTATGTTGACAAGGATCCGTGTTCTTCCTGTCCATGACCCTGACGGGGGAAAATTTGAAAAATGGGCCCCGTCGAAACAAACGGGAGGGGAAGGAATCATCATTTCTCAATTTTTTATCCATTTTCACTTTGTTCCACTTTTGAGGGGATTCGAAGGTCGAGGGCGGGTGGTGGTGGGCATTAGGTGGGTATGACCCACTTTTCCTCCTCCATTATTACGATTACGATTACCTTTTTACTTTCCTGTGCCTTTTCCAGTCCATAACTTCTAATTGAGGGCCCACTAACAGGCTTCCCTTAATTGCCATTGAGAGATCAACGAGTGGCTTTTCCTGGAGGCACTTGAGGCAACCCACCCTTGGTCAAAACTTTGGAAACAAAGTAAATAAAACTTTCTCCAGGGAACACACTTTGTCCGGGAGGAAATGAAAGTCAAAGCGGTTAGTGGTGGTTGGGTTCCCACTTTCTCATCTCTCTGGGGTCATAAATTAGTTTGTAGCCTTTGATCTTTTTATTTGACCCACATTGTCTTGCATGACTCCCTTCTATTATCCCTAAATGCCTCCTTTAACTCCTTTCCAAACATTTGAGGATCACCCCAAACGCCATTAAGGTTTATGGTCTTACGCAATTTCCGCATTTGTATCCACCAATGAATAATGGGCAACAATGAAATATTTTAAATGAAAAACAAATAAACTTTTGGAATTTTGCAGATTTTTTTGCTGTTTTCGTGGCTTTTTCGTGTATTTTTTTGTTTTATGGATCAAAAAGTTGAGTGATTTTTGGGTGTTTTTTTTTTCGTCTGGAGTCAGAGTAAACATTTTTTTTAAGAGAAAGCAAAGTTTATGCGTTTTGTGTGATTTTTTGAAATTCAAAAGTTTTTATTGAAATGTTTCTATTTTTGGTATAAAATGACGCCTTTGTAGAATATTAGTTGTAATTTAATAAAATTGGGCTTACGGACGAGGATATTGGAAATCAGCGTTGGGGGGAGGCAGAAGAGGATGACCAAGAGGTCAGCCACTGCCAGGTTGACAATGAAGAGGTACGTGACTGATGACCTGAAGCGGGGTGAGCGGGCGACCACAAAAACTACGAGCGTATTCCCAATAAGGCCCACGGTAAAAATGAGCCCGTAAACAATTCCGAGGAAGAGTGAGAGTGGGAGTTGGTGTCGGTAGATGCTGACGTCGTCTTGGGCCAAAAGGTCACCAGGTAGGATGACCTCCTGGGTCACAGTCTCAATACCCCTGATTTCGTCCATCCCGAACTAAAGTTGGGACCAAACTGATCTCCTTTTCACCCTTTCCCTTCTACTTTCACCAAAACTTTCTCCTCGCCTTATTCCCCGGATTCGGCTGTTTTCCACCCTCTTGTTCCTTGGAAATAAAAACGACCCCACCACCACCACCAAGGACGCCATCAAAATGCAAATTTTGAAAACCCCGTTCCAACTTACTATTCCAATTTTTAATCGAATCAATGGATATAATTTTAGAAATCAGTTTTAAAAAAGTGTCGAACCCATTTAGGCCTAATGTTGCGTAATTTGTGTACTTGATACTAAAATCCTTGTGGTTATTCTGGGTCAAAGTGCCAAAGGAGGACTCGAGTTTGGGTTATAGTGGAAGTTTGTGCATTAATTTTTGAAGCGCCAGTATATTCAAAGCAGCGACATCATAATCTTGTCTCTGTAAAAAGTCAAGATCAGTTAAGTCCAGTTTGAAAATTGGGGTAAGGGTCAAAGAGTAAGTTAAAATCGTTTTACATTTCCCCGTGCTGTGTATTGCTGTTGAACGTTGTATGCATTCGTATCTTTATCGTAGACTTGGGTGCGGGAATCAAGCTGAAAGTAAATTGAAATCGGATTGATTAAAATCAAAGTGAATTCTCATTCAAGAATTATAATACAAATAATTAAGATTCAGAACAAGGGATTTTAACTTACTTGAGAAGGAAACCCGGAGTATGCATTTGGTCCAACTGGTTTAATTCCCGATGAGGAGCCTTTTTGCTCACCGCCACCGCCCAATCCCGGAAGGCTGTGAAGTGGAAGTCCTTCCAGTCCTGGAACTCCTGGAAGGAATGGAGCTCCCTATATAACAAAATTAGCACCATTGAACAATGGAATTCAATCACTCAATTTATTGAAGAAGATCAGGAAATTACGTCAGAGTGGACGACAAACGTGACGACGAGGCTGGAAATGAGGATGAACAGCTTCATGGAGGTGGACTGGAGAGACAGACACGGAGACTGGAAGATCTTACGGAAGAAATTGAAGATCAAAATCAGTGGAGCTGATTAAAAGTTATAGATCGTTTCCTGGACTATTTATAGGAACTAAAACCCCAGGGGGGACATTCTTGAAACAATTCTTGGCCACTTCGTCATCATTTTACAGTGATGAGAATCAAGGTTTGCAATTTTTGAGTCAAGTGTCAATTTCATCACCTTATTTTTACCACATTCCAGGCCAAGGCCAAATAGTGTACTAGTAAATGTGGGGCAACATATCAGTTCATCAGATTTAATGAAATGTTTCCACATTTTGTGTCAAAGGTTAAAATTTCCCAAACTTGGTTTTCAGAAATCTTCGAAAGGATTTTCGGAAATTCCTCCAAAAATCAAAAAATTTAGTTTAGACTCGTGTTGAAATTTCTGGATGACGCCATTTCCCCTTGAAATTCATCCTTGCTTGTAGAAATTCCATGATTTTATGATCCCACTGTTGTAACTTTGGCGTGTTAATTCCAATTCGATGGGGAGCATCTAAAGATTCAAAACATCTCGCCTCAGCACATTCCTAGAATTTTAGTTCAGAGGAATTTAAGAGTCAAAGCAGCGTCATGCGGAATTGGGCAAGTACCACCAAGTGTCGTCGGGAGTATAAAAGTGGCAGTGGGACGCTACCTTCTTTGTCACTCCACCAGAGACTCCAATTAACCTCTGACCTTCTTCACTTACATTTTCTTGTGGACCAAAATGAAGATTCTCCTCGTCATCTGCTCTGTTCTGAGCCTTTCCGTCGGAGTCCCAAGCGTAAGTTTTCCTTTCCCATCATCTCCATTTGGTAGGGCTTAGGCCGAAAAAAAAAATCTTAAAACGTTTTAAACCTTTTAACTTTCTAAGGTCCGACGTACTCGAGGACTATTCGAAGAAGGAGACAACAAATATGTTCCCGGAGATTCCAAAATCGTGGCTGATGTAAATTCCAATTTCCTAATCCTTAATCAGGAACGAGCCGTGGGAAGGGACTAATTTTAGTATATTTCCCCTTAGGTTTTAGGGCCTTTTTTCGAGTGGCGTGAAGGTATGCCAGCCAAAGAAGTCATCTACAACTTGGGCACAGAAGTAAGTGGGGTTATGTTGATTTGAATTTCTCAACGGAATCCAGCCAGTGGAATAACATTAGCGACATTTGGTTTTTTTAGAACTACGAGACAGCGCCGGGGTTAGGAACTGTGGTCAAAACTGGTACGGGTGCTGCAGGCGCCGCGGGCGGTTTAGCTGGTGGATTAGGAGGCCATGCTGGCGGATTAGGAGGCGCTGCTGGTGGATTAGGAGGCGCAGCTGGAGGATTAGGAGGTGGGCTCGGCGGAAAGAGCTACTACGCATACTCCCGACCTTACTACCGTAAAGGACCGTCCGGAGTTCGGAGACTCGTTGGCGGAGGAGGTAAACCACCGGATTTCATAATCTTAGAACGCTAGAAGCCGCTGCTCTTACTTTGCCAAAAGGGAAATCGAAGGAGCTCTTGCGCAAACTTTGTTATAAAATACGTTTTTCTTATAAGGATTCTCGAATGGAGGTGCCGGTGGGGCTGGAGGGGGCACTGGAGGGGCTGGTGGGGCACAAGGAACGTTTGCAAAAACATTCTCAAGTCACGACAAAGGGCCTGATTACAATGTTACCACTAGCCTTGGTAAGTGTTCATTTTTTGTGTGTAAAACTATTGGGTGATTGAACGATGCATTGAACTTATCCACGCTATTTTTGGAATTTCAGGCATTCATCATCCTGAGGGCCCACCTCACGTACTTGCATTGATTACGTAGTTGGATCCACTCCTCGTCCACTTCAGCCAAGTACCGTAAACACTCGTTTACTCATTTCCCATTTATTCTATAAATTATCTTCATTAAATCAAGTATGTGACCCCGTCTAGATTTTGAAAATAAAATAAAAAGAACAAAATTAAACTTGGTCCTGTGATTATAATCTGTCATTCCGTTATGAATTAATTCCTGCCGTTAAAGTACGTATGAGGAAGAGAGATTTTAAGAAAGAGCTGCAAACATGATTAGAATTTCATTTCCGGTTTCTTATAATTTCGTGGAGTTACTTTACGCGGCTAAGGCACCTTTTCAAGGAAGTTGATTCGAATTTGTAAGCGTAATGGTAAAATGATGGTTTAGGATTTGAGCTTCCACTTTACTTCCTTTCTGATCATTTGGTTGGAGTGAGCAGTGGAAAGAGTTTCATGGATTTTGGCACTTGGGTGAGACATCCATGGGTCATTTCATAGTTCTTCAAAATACGCAACACGTGATTTAGTAGAACCTGTCCGAATCTGTTTAAAAAAAATAGTTTCCAGGATTAGTTGCTCCAGTTTTGCACTTGTAATTTTTTGAAGATAAAAAATACCTTCCGAAGGGTCGAGTACTTGTTTTCTCCAGATTGAACTTGTTCCTGATGTAAAACGTCCAGAGAGTCCTCCTTCTCCTCCAATTTAAATCCACGAATTTCAGTCTTGAGGTCTTTGAGCTGTTCCTGGAGATTTTTACTTTTTTCCAAGTACTCAACCCGCTCCCGTTCAATTTCCAGCGTAATTGGGTCAAAGTCAACAATTGACTTTTCTTCAGGTGGTGGGAGTTGGGAGAGAGTTAACTGCAACGGTGGAATGACATTTGCAACAACCCTACTTGTCTGACTCGGTTGACGAACATGAGTTTGCTGGTGCTGGAAGTAATGGGGGACCATGTCAGGGGGTGGGAGCAGAGGCGGTGGGGCCATGGGCGGGACAACTCGCTCCGGCTCACTGGAAAGGAACTGGAGCAACTTCTCCTTGGCATCCTTCTCAGCCAGGCGAGCCTTGAGGAGTTCATTCTTGAGGCGATCCGCCTCCACTGACCTTTTGTCCGAATCTGCCATTATGCGGGCCACAATCTGCTCCGTCTCGCGCATGCGCTGCTCCATTAGGATTTTCTCTTCTTCGGTCTAGAAGGGAAAAGGAAAATGTTAACTGGTTTAAGATTGATATCCTCGGATAAAATTGCGATGAGTGTACTTACCCTAATTGCAGTTTGTCTTATACGATCCGCTTCCATTTCAGCTTCGGATGCTTTCTGATTTAGAAGCGACGCCTCCTCCTCTGCTACTCGTGATTTTTCTGCCAAAAGTTCTGCAGCCTCTTCGGATCGAATCTGGAAAGGGGACAGGCACGGTTAAAATTTGAATAAAATTTTGGTTTTTGTTTCAATAAATTACCAAGGATTCTTTGGCGTGCCGAATTTCTTCTTGATATTCCATCAACTTCTGCTCCAACATTGACTTTTCCCGTTCTGCATTTTCTCTGAGTTGCTTCTCACGGGCAAGTTTGCTCCTCTCAATTTGCCGTCTTTAGAAAAAAGAAGAACGTAAACATCCGGCGGTGGCTTATTATTACAAGTTCTTAACCCAAAAATTATTGAAAACTTACCTAAGTTTCTCTTCCTTTGCCTGAACCTTCATGTGTTGGAGATCCATAGGGTCTGGTTTTCGTCGCCTCATGAACAAGTCATGGTTCCCAATGCAAAGATCCAAAATCAACTTGTTCATCCGAAGTTTTTGCGAGAGGAAGATAAAGTTTGGAGCAGTCTTATCGCAGGGTTTAATGCAAAACTTCTTGTCGTCAAAACTAATGTTTCGGATCTCAGACCATGGGAAGGTGATTTTAGGAGTGAGTCTGTTCTCCTTTTCGTAAATGTTGAGCCCAAGTGCGGTCACGCCAAGCCAAAGCTCACTATCCTTTTTGTTCTGAAATGTAAACAGAGAGTTAAATTAAATACAAACGTTGACAGTTCTCAAACTATAAACTGGGGACTTACACTAATTGGGAAGTAGTTGACACCGTACATATCCAAGTCTTGCGTGATCTTCAAGTATTCCATCTCTGCCTCATCTCTTGACATCCCACGGTGATCTGCGTACCAGACTTTGATTCTCTCCTCCCACATTTCTGGGGTCATTTGGTATTGGTCAATCACTCTTTGTGGAAGCAAATCTTCAGATGCTAACATTCCAGGGGTGTATGTCGCCTCATCGTAGTCTCCATACTGTTAAATGTGGAAAGGAAATTATGTCACAGGCGGTTTATGTTAATTTGCTCCAACCTTGGCTTGAACAGCGTAGGATGCGAGCAGGACGGAAGCTTCAGGAGGACAGTAAATGTCCATGGTCAGAATTGCTTGTTTGACTTGAAGGAAAAATAAATGTTGCGTGATGTCCTGGACTAATTCTTCAGCAACGTCCTCTGGATAAAATTTGGCCAAAAATGTAAACTGGACGGGATCTTCCCGAAGTAAACTTTGCTCCCGGACTGAAACAAAATTAAATTGAAACGTTGAAGATATCATACAACTTAAAAATGAGGTTCCATTTTGTTTAATTACCTTTCTTCTCCATTTTCAACCAAGCTACGTTCCCCTTTAAATCTTCAAATTGGAGTCCAAAGTACCAATTTTCACGGAGTCCAATCGTTCTGCACGTAAGATCATAAAGTTCCTTTCCAGTCGATTTCCACTAGTAAACAAAGTCGAAATATAAATCTGACACGTCTGAATCTTGCTCGGCAATTTGATAGTCAGTGCTTACCGGCAGATCAAATTCCAGTTCTGCGTCCATCATGACCACTCGGACAGGGAAAGTTTTGAAGGATGTGACCTTCTTTTTCAGCATGATGACAAAGGTGTCACGGACAAGGATATCGGACGGGATTAAGAAGTGTGCTGACCAACACGAATTTACGCTTTTGCCAGGATGTATCCGCTTCTGCACTTGGAGGCAGGTTCACAGTCAATTGATTATGGCATGAATCAGAGCAATGGAAGACGAGTAGAAATCCTTGACCGTCGATCCCTGTTTGCGTAGGAAACGATTATAATTATTAACATGAAACTTAGGATACGAAACGACGAAACGAGGCATGAATTGAGAAATTCAAGACAACTTACCTTACCCCTAGAGGTGGACAATGGAAAATGGAAACTTGACCTACGTTACGTCAAGCTTGTTCTTATTGCTAATAAATTGTACTTGTTTGCAAATTAACGCTTGAGTTTGATTTTTATTTTTTCATTCAATTTCTTACTTTCAACTTTGAGTTCGCGCGTCTGCCTTTGAGATTTTCGAACAATACCACGACCACATACGCAAACTGGAACACCGCGCTTTCGTAATTAGGGAAGCCGCTCATTTACTCGCGCACCGTAGCCGCGCCGATAATTATTAATTAAACGAAAATCTTCTACCATAATATGAAACTTTACCCAATACCCGTCATGACAAATTTTGGACAAATGCTCTTGTGCTCCATTGCAAACATCCTGAAAAAACTCAAAAATCAGTTTTCAAAAAAGTATTCCAAGCAAATTAAAAGAGTTATTCGATCCAGTGTAGGAAATTCTGTAAATTTTAAAATTTACATCGATTGTCGCCACCGCGCTTGAACCCAACACATCAACAAATTTTATTTTCGTCAACGTTACGATTTTTCTGAAACAGTTTGCATTTAGTATAAAATCCATCTTCTGAACATGACCAAAAACTATTCATAGACCTTTTTCAATAATTTTTTGAATTACAATAATGTGGGGTAACCAGTATAATAATTCAACATTCTCAACGTGTCACGACATGTCACCAATTTATTTTTTCAAATTGAACAAAATTTTTACCACCGCCTATTCTAACTCACAAGACTAACAATGGTCAAAGTGGTTTTGCCACATTTCAATTTAGAGCAATACAATTTTGGAATAGTTTAAATGAGGACTTAAGAAAAGAAGTGAGTTTTTACAAATACAAAGATAACTTTGAAAAAGGTTTTAATTACCCAGCAAGCTTTGAGATTAAGAATTTAAATTAGGCTGAAGTTAAGGTTCAGACGTATAGGTGTAAGACCACAAAAGTGGGATCCAGTACGTTAATACATTAGAAATTGTAAATCAAAAATTGGATGATTGATGAAAAAAAAAATTCCGGCATGCTGAATAAATCTGAATGAAATCTGAAGGAATTTCGATTATTTTTACCGCGCCCGATATAAAACGCCCACAAGCACAGGTGTTTCTTTGAATGAAATTTTTAAGACGCGTAAACTTAACTAACTTGTTTTTTAGATTCAATTAAGATTCAAGAAACAAAGAAGAGACTTTTACAGAGCATGCGCAGACGGTCTTCTACTTATTATTCGCATAAGCAGCCACTATCCTTAAAATGAAATATTTCAGTCTTAAGCTTCATCTCCAATGAATTCCCATGACAACTGTAGTGGCAGAAGGCGGAGATCACTGATCCTCTCCTATCGATCAAACTCTGCTCTCATTTCCATTTCCAACCCAATTTTACTTTTAGTTCAATTTTACTCCTAGTCCCCATCATCATTTTTGTAATTTCGTAGTTAATCATGTGGATCCCACCCACAGTTCCAGAATCAATTCTTCGCGTCTTCACTCGGAAGTTGAGTCCTGAGCAATATGAGGCAGAGCGGAAGGCGAGACCCCTTAGATCCGAAGATGCCACTTGGGATGAAAATTTGCCCAGCGTCACCACTACTCTCGTCGGCATCTGCATCAACAAAATTGCGACTTCCTATGCCCAATTGGCAAGCAAGATAGATGAGGCTAATCGACGCCACAGGGCCAGTTACGATGCCACCAAGGCCGAATGGGAGGCCGATTGGGAAGATTATCGGCGGGACATTACTGAATACAACAGAATGTAAGTGGACCCACCATAGGATCAATTTAAATTTCTATCGATCGAATTGATACCGGGGTTTTCATTCCTTTCAGCATTCAGGAGCATGACGAGCAAGCGATGCGTCTCTCCATGGAAATGGCCGAAGAATTCCAGTTCGATGACTACGGGCATAGTTTTGATAGCAGCTTTTACGACGACTGGGATGAGCCGGATGAACCAATCCTGCCACCCCTCCACCCGCCCCCACTTATCGAGGAGCCATCGTTCCTAACTCACATGTCGACCATGGACCGAAACAAACTGATGCAAACATTCGACCAGGACAAGATCCCGGTTGACCTTGCACTCCGAACCATTGGGGATCAACTGTACTGGAAGATATTATCACAGAAACGGTTTCCGGTAAGGCATTTCCATCACAATTAGTGTCCTAAACCTAAGCCCGACACTGAATCGCTGATTCTGACAAATCTTATAGGAAGCGGCCGTGGAGAATTACAACAATTCCTGGAAGCGTCTTTTTATTGAGAAAAGTCTTCGTCAATTGATTGAATGCTTTCATCCCCTTGAGGGAGACTGGGAAAAATTTGAGTCCGAATTCCGGTATCTGCGCCTCCATGCCAAGGGACTGGAAATTATCCAGTTGATTCCGTGTTGTTTCGGAGTTCCCCGGAAGGTACTGGACACGGAAGGGTTCACAGCGTGAGTTCATTTGTATTGGAAATTGGTATTGGAATTGGAAGCCTGGAAATTCAGCGTACCCTCATATTGCTTAGGGACAAGGAGCTTGCAGGCGGTGAAGAAGATGAAGGATTCCAGGGCGCGGCCGCTTTGAAAAAGAAAGAGGCGGAGCAGACGCGATCCGAGAACCAAGCAGCCAAGAAAAAGAAGAATGCGAAGCAGGCTAAAGCGAAGAAAGCGACGGATGCAGCCAAGAAAGCGGAAGAGGAAGCAGCGATGGGGGGAGAAGAAGCCCAGAAAGCGGCAGAAACAGCAAGAAGTGAAGCAGAGACGAGAGTGAAGGGGAAGGAGGAAGCAAGGCAAGAGGCCAAGGAAGCAAAGGAAGCAGAGAAAGCAGAAGCGGCCCTTCAAAAGGCCATCCGGGAAGATCACAGTCACCTTGACCTCAGCCTCGTTCTTCCTCGACTCAAGCGTCTCCGGAAGCTCTCCATCATGTTCAAAATGCAGGAAGTGGGAATGGACTATGAGCCGCGGTTCTCCGAGTGCACTTGGAAGGATTGCATAAATTTGGCCAAAGGTAACGCTTCTTGGCAGGCAACATTACCAACTGTGCGCCAACCGAATTAATCATAACCTGACCTCTGACACTGGATTCCAGGACTTAAAAAGTGTCCAGAACTTCGTAAACTGGAGATCCAGCGCTCCAGCATTACGGACCGGATGACAAAAGCTCTTTGCCGCGGTGGAATTCGGCACATTCGACACTTGCGAATCCTCAACTTGTCCTACAATGATTTAGGAGACGAGGGTAAGGTCAAAGGTCACAACTTTTGCAGTTTTTAAACCCGATGAACTTTTTGTGTTCAAGTTGCTTGGGTTCATGAATTTGTGAACAGGAGCCCGAGCCATTGCCAAATTAATTACGGACCAGCGATCCGCGGTCTACTGCACGCTCCATACGCTCATCCTCACTGGATGTCAAATCGGGCGGAAGGGAGGGAAAGCGATTGCGTTTGCGCTCACGATTAATCGTCACCTCCGGAGTCTTACGCTCCGCCTCAATCCGCTCCACGACACTGGTGTGAAGGCCCTTGCGAATGCGCTCATGGAGAATTCCATCCTCCGCTACTTGGATATCTCAGCCACAAATCTTGGAGCCTCCGGGTGCGTCCTCATGGGGAAAATGTTGCTCCATAACAAGGTCATCCGTGAGGTCAACTTCAGTTCAAATCCAAACATTACGGATACTGGTAAGAATCAACCAGGGAACCCCCCCCCCTTCCATCTATTTGTGACAGCCCAATCCACGATTTTCTTCTTCCAGCTGCCAGTTCCGTCGCCACTGCTGTCCACTACAACAAAAACTTGTTTAAACTTGACTTCCGGTGCTGTGGAATCGACCAGGAAATGGATTCGACAATGGAGACTAAATGTCACAACAACTTCCTCGCAACCACCATGGACTTTGCATTCCATTCCCGCCGCTTTCCCAAGAAGGAAGCAGTGTACCACGAGGAGCAGCGACATCGTCGCCACTCCGAGGAGGAGGAGTTCACGGATGAAGAGGCGGAGGAGGAGGAGGAGGAGCAAGGGAGTGTCGCCGCGACGGCCCCAGCCGAGTCCACGCTCATGTTGGGATTTCCCAAGTTGCCACCACTCAGTCCAATGCCACCCGTCCAAACTCCCAAGGAAGCGCCCAAGGAAGAGCCCAAGGAAGCTCCAAAGAAGGCACTGCCCAAGAAAGAACTTACTCCTCCAGAAACTCCAGAGGAACTGGCCATGGCCGCCAAATCTCGGACAAAGCGTGCACGTCAACGCGGGCGCCACCGTCAACATTTCCGACAGTTGCTTCCATTTGAGCTCGAAGAGCGTCGCCTCCGTGAGCTCATGGACGACTACGATGAGGACCTGGATAGTAAGGAAATGTACGAATCCTGGCTCACTGGAGAACGCCTGGACAAGTACATTTCACATCTAGAAGAGGTGACCAAGGAACCTCCAAAGTCACCACCAAATAAGAACCAATGGATGAAAAATGTAACTTCATTGGCTCGAACCCCACGCCACCTCAAATTCTTTTACTAAATTCCAAAATTCCCGCCTCTCCTCCAGTCTTCACAAAATGACTCAATATAGTCTTCTCAATCCCAAATTCTGGTAAAAGAAATAAAATTCGTAATTCAACCCATACCCGGAATTCACACGGGAATTGCATGGAAGAGGAAAAAATAAAGTTTCGTCCCGCAACAAGTGTTGACCAACACCTGGGAAATTATAATTTATCTTCCACGGATCTAATCGCGTTGTCTCTTTGACGCTTCAAGTGGGCTGATGCGGTTTCATTCCGTAGTTCCGGCGCATTTTAATTGGCTAAAGCCCTAATCCCATTCCCATCTCCAGCCGGTGACGTCGGGTCCAAACTTGTCCAGGAATTGCGGCGTAATTTTGAATGGAAGTGCAATGTTCAGAAGTTCTGTTTCCCTTGGGAATAATACTTGAGGGTTGAAGCCTAGCTGGATGCTGTGGGGTTTAATCCTTTTGGACCCACGTCAAGTGCTCAGCTCGGACCATTTTCGATGACTAAGCCGGGGTGTAAAGGTCAACCGAGTTGAGGAGCATCTTGGCCACCTTTTACGTGTCTCGTTGTGGTGGTGTGATGCCTCAACAAAGGTTTGGACTCGCAAAAAACGGGGCCAAGAGCAAGGCTATGACGCTTTTATGAGTCAAGAGTTACAATGAATGGCGAGATCTTCCAGCCCCTGGACTCACCACGCACGCATTCCTCGAACACATTCGAGAGAACAATAGGAAGTAGGTGGGATTAATTGGCTTCCCGCATCTCCTGCCCCCACGTCAGGCCATCCAAATTACTCCCCTTCCGTCCGGGTACACCCAAGCAAAGGTACAAAGATTGGTCCATGAGGTCGAAGAATGTAAAATTGTTAAACAAAGTGGAAACGTGGGAACTAGTACTGTTTGTGCCTGGCCGTATTAATTAGCAACCTCCACTCAAAGATTTTCTGCGCTTTGCTCCCATCATCCCACCACATCCACCTCCACCACCACCGCATGGAGTGCAAAATTGGAATTTGGCATGCAAGGGAAATCCACCGGCACTCTGGGGCGGAAATTCATATAAAAGACTTCCAGACTCCTCCAGGACTTCACTTTCAAGTTGAGTGAACAACTGGTGACCACAAGACCAACCAACCCCATCAAAATGACAGGGAGTACAACTGTCCAGGAAATCCAGCAGTCCAGTGAGACGCTCATCCTTACGAGCCGGAAACGGAGCTCGGTGGGAGAGGTCAAATCCCTGGAGACTCCAGCGCCCACCACCACCGCGCCCAAGAAGGAACTTGAACTTATTGACCAAACTGTCCCAGTAAGGATCGTCTGGAGAAATGTGGCCCTTTTTGCGGCCCTCCACGTGGCGACATTCTATGGCCTCTACCTCCTTGTGACGGGGCAGGTCATGTGGCAGACTTGCGTCTGGGGTAAGGTCAACCCGTGGACAGGAGGGAATGGGCTGGAATTCTAATGCCTCCTTCTTTTTTCCAGTTGGATTTTTATTTCTGGCCAGTTCCGTTGGGATCACTGCCGGATGTCACCGGCTCTGGTCACACAAGTCTTACAAGGCAAACCTCCCGCTCCGGATCATGCTGGCCGTGATGCAGACCGTGGCTTTCCAAAATTCCATCTGGGAATGGAGCCGTGACCACCGCGTCCACCATAAATACTCCGAGACCAATGCAGATCCGCATAATGCCAAGCGAGGATTCTTCTTTGCCCATATCGGGTGGCTCCTGAGCCGGAAGCATCCTTCCCTCATTCAAAAGGGGAAGGGACTTGATCTGAGTGACCTCGAAGCTGACGGTGTTGTCATGTTCCAGAAAAAGTAAGGGATTGACCAGGGATTCTTAAAAAATGAAACTTGACCTTTATTCATTGAATTTGGGATACCCAACAGGTACTACTTGCCCTTGGTTTTATTCTGTTGCTTCATCCTCCCACCGACGGTGAGCATGTACTTCTGGAAAGAGACCTTCCTTGCTGCTTTCTTTTTTGGAACCTTATGCCGCTACATGGTCAACCTCCACACAACCTGGTTGGTCAACAGTGCAGCGCATCTCTGGGGACCAAGGCCCTATGACAAGTGAGTACTCAAGGGGTCACCTTAGCTTTAGAGGTCAACTAGACGTAAAGTTTGAGTATGTTTTGGGCCCATTCCCTTGCGTGACACTTGGGACTCTTTTAATTGGGGATTAACTTTGATTAGTGGAATCTTGACAGGGGAGGAGTGGCAGATTTAATCCCATAGTTATCAGTTGGTTAATTTGTTTCAAGTGGGTTTTTGGTGGAATTGCTCCAATTGAGGCAAAAGTGGAGGATTGTCAAAGTGGTGATGTTTGCGTGGAGAAGAAGTGGATGACGCGTGACTGAGATTTCCTAATGACTAGTTTTAACCTTCTTTTTTTTTTATTAATTACAGGAATATCAATCCAGCTGAGAACTTGATGGTCTCGATCCTGGCAGTCGGTGAGGGCATGCACAACTACCATCACACTTTCCCATGGGACTACAAGACGGATGAACTTGGACACTACCGCTACAACTTCACTGCCGCCTTCTTGGACTTTATGGCGTGGATTGGGTGGGCGTATGACCTCAAGACTGTTCCCAAGGACGTTGTCATGGCTCGTATCGCTCGAACTGGAGATGGGTCTTATGGACATGATCATGCGCACAAGGTTGGAGCCCCATGGGGCTGGGGTGATCGGGATATTCCCACGGAGGATGCTCAAGTTACCCAAGTCCTTCATCAAACCAAGAGTCAAGACGATTAATTTTATTACCAGAGCCCACTCTTTATTCCGCTGTCCATTTTATATTTATAGACGAATAAAACTATATTAGAGCGCTGGGTCAATGGATTGACAGTAGCGCTGTAAACTGTGATTTACATCGAAAATTATCTAAAGTTTATCAACAATTAAGCTTTTTTGGGTTTATAAGGTCAACGGTGGCGCGTCGGCCCGTAAAATGTTGTGTAGAGACAAAGGATGAATTTTAGAGCTGCACCTGCGCATTGTCTAAATAGCAAAATTCCATATTCATAGGCTTAAAAATTTACATCGCTTACAACGTTTCGTTCTTTTTTGTCACCGGAGCCTGTTTTACTGAAATTCTTCCATACTTTTTAAATTTGAATTAAAACTTTTGAGTTTCTAGCAACGGGTGAATAAAATTGAATTAAAATTTCAAAAGAAATTACAGTTTTGAAGAATTTATTGCCCATTTTTGCTCAGATTTTGCCCAACTCTGAATTTTGTTGCCGGCTGACAGTTTCCTCTACTTTCTTGTTCATTTTCCTCGTCCGTCTGATTCGGGGAGGAGGAAGTTAATTTCGTCCCGTTTTGTTTATTTATTCCTCGTAATTTGGTGATTAGTGACAAGTTGACATTGACCTCATCACCTACCCATTTGTACAAGGTCAGACAGCGCCAGGATACCGAGACACGCACCATGTCATACTCATGCAGTAAGGGATTAATTCAATACACATTCCCATTTCCTGTTTAGCGTCGGCTCTCGGATTGCAGTTGCAGTAGTACAAACTGACATTCAGTAATTACCAATTAACTGCCCTTACTTGGAGGATTTCCAAAGACGATTTTTATAAACCGCAACGGTAGAGTTACTGCAGTGTTTGGCATTTTTGGACCGTGTAATGCAAAGAAGGCAGAAGATTTAAATCGTTAATCGTTGGTATAATTATAATCGCGCGAGTTAATGTATGGATCAGTTGATCATTTGATTTTTTTTTCTGTCGGGAAAGTTATTGCGAAGCTATTGTTGTTGGTTTCGCGAATCTACCGGTTAGTCGATTTGCTTGAGAGTTTATGTCCTTTTATGGTCATTTCATCTCCCCTAGCACCTCAACTCACTCGTCATGATGACATGACTCATCTTCAGAATTTTACCTGACTTGACTTGATTACCCGAACGTCACCCTTGGTTGGAATAAATGTTTAATAAGCGAAGGAGAGTGACTTGGATTTTGTGTGCGTTCCATCACCATCACCATTAGGTATGGTTGGATTAAAAGTGCTAAATCTGTACCTTTTTTTGTTTAGAAAATATCTTTGCGACGCTTCCGCGGACGCAGCGAGGAAATGCAATTGTCCTCGGTGGAGATCCGAAAGGGAAGAATTTCCTTTATGCCAATGGGAACAGTGTCATCATTCGAAATATCGAGGTACCTTAAGGTGTTTCTTATCGCAATTCGTATTCATTGATCTAATTTTTGCGTTTCCGGAATTCCGAAGATTCGTTTTCATTTGTATTTCCCATCCTCTCAAATCCACTTAAAATATTCCATCGAGGAATAAAAAGACGGCTGTAAAAATAGCCTCTATTTTTAACTCGTCCTCATTTTTTTTCGTTCGGTCATTCAGAAGCTTGTAGCATCAGAAAAATATTTTTGGCAAATCCCCATCATGCCTGCTTTATCTTTTTAACGAAAAATCGAATGGGGTTTCCAATCGGGTTGTTACGTTTACTCAACTCCTTCTCAATTGGAGAGCTCAATTCAATCAATCACTCCAACCTTCACCTACCTGCTCGTAATAAAATGAAGAATGATTTTTGTTTGTTTTGATTACTCTAGAATCCTGCAATTTCTGACATTTACACCGAACATTCAACGAGCGTCCTGGTTGCCAAATATTCTCCTAGTGGATTCTACATTGCATCAGCAGGTAACTTAAGTTTCCACTACTGCCCTAAAATGGATTTGTCGGAGATTAATTGCCGAGTTAATTAATTTAATTGATGCTACCTACAGATCAGAGCGGAAAAGTTCGGATCTGGGATACCGTAAACCAAGAGCACATTCTGAAGAATGAGTATCAACCGTTTATTGGACCAGTCAAGGATTTGTCGTGGTCTCAAGACAATCAACGAATCGCAGTCGGTGGGGAAGGGCGTGAGAAATTTGCGCATGTGTTCATGGCTGATACGGGAACTTCCGTGGGTGAACTCACTGGACAGACGAAACCCGTCAATTCAGTTGACATCCGTCCTGCCCGCCCTTTCCGAATCATTACAGGAAGTGAGGACAATTCTATTGGGGTCTTTGAGGGCCCACCTTTCAAGTTCAAGTGTACTAAAAAGGTATACGCGCGCATGGCATCATCATGTCCTGTTTCCTTTGTTATTCTAACCAGAATCCGTTTGCTCTTAATTTAGGATCACGGACGCTATGTTCAAGCCGTCCGGTATTCTCCCGATGGAGAACTCTTTGCTTCCGGTGGATTCGATGGGAAAGTTTTCTTGTACAATGGGAAGGATTCCGAACTAGTGGGTGAACTTGGCTCACCTGCTCATGCCGGCGGAATTTATGCTGTAAGGATTATTTACTTCATTCCAAGTCTTCCATGTTTAGCCTAAATTACGTACCCTATTGGCTTAGCGGTGGTGTTGATTTTTTACCCAGGTCGCATGGAGTCCAGATGGAAAGCAACTCCTAACTGCTTCCGGTGACAAGACTTGTCGACTCTGGGACGTCTCGTCAATGTCCATGATCTCTGAATTCCCTATGGGGTCTCACGTGGATGATCAGCAAGTGTCATGTCTCTGGCAAGGACCTCATCTCCTCACCGTCTCTCTCGCTGGATTCATCACCTACTTGGACGTGAACAACCCTGGGAAGCCCCTTCGAGTTGTCAAGGGTCACAACAAACCAATCACCGTCATGTGTTTGAATGAGACTCGAGATCGGTTCTTCACGGGTTCTCATGATGGTTGCGTCACCCACTGGGAACTCACGACGGGGACGAATGATCGAATCAGTGGAACTGGTCATGGGAATCAAATTAACCGAATGAAAGTATCTGGGGAGAAACTTTACACTGTTGGGATTGATGACAACCTCAAGATTGTGGACCTGGATACTTTTGCTTATGATTCTGGGAAGGATGTGAAGCTGGGCTCTCAGCCAAAAGGAATGGACGTTCATGATGGGCGAGTGATGATTGCCACTACCAAAGAGGTCGGTTATCTATTTGTTCTTAATGAATTTTATATATTGGATTGATGTATTGGTTGGATTCCAGTTGTTAGTCATTGAAGGTGGGAAGAAAGGTGGATCATTGGGAATCAATTACGAGCCGTCCAGCGTTTCTTTCAATCCACTTCAGAATCAAGTAGCAGTCGGGAGTTTTTCTGATAACAAGGTAGGTCATTCGTTTTTATTCTGAAGGAAAGGTTATTCCAGCTTCCAGTATCACCTAATGATGACCCCTGCTTTTCATTCCAGGTTCACATTTATAGCCTAGAGGGGAATGCCTTCTCGTTGAAGAAGAGTTTGAGTCACTTGGGAAGTGTGACTGATTTGGTTTACTCTCCTAATGGAGAGTACCTAGTGGCTGGTGACACAAATCGGAATGTGGTCCTCTACTCGGTTCCGAATTACGACGTCCTGAACCACCCAGAATGGAGATTCCACAACGCCCGGGTCAACTGCCTTGCCTGGTCTCCGAATTCAAAGCTCATTGCCTCAGGGGGTTTGGACACGAACATTATCATCTGGAGTGTGGACAAGACTGCCAAGCACCTCTTGATCAAAAGTAGGACCACAATTGATCACTAATTGTAACTGCAGTGTCCTAATGGCAACTTTTCTTTACCCATAGACGCCCATCCGCAGAGTCAAATCACAGCGGTGGTTTGGGCCAACCAAAGTCAAGTCCTGTCAACAGGTCAAGATTCAAATACGAAGCTGTGGGAAGTTACCAATTTCCCAGCGGCCTAAACATGTCAATTTGGAATTGGGTCCACGTACCTCCAATTAATAATCATGCTCTTCTCCTTTGAAATTAAGAATCGATTGAGGTTTTTCAATTCGGCATACAAGTTTACTCAAATTGAAATAAAAATTTACAATTTTTTTCCGATTTGTCAACTTTTTTAATCGGAGGTTGTAAAGCAGGGTAATCCAAACAATCCTGATTTAAAAAGAAATCAAGATTGTTTTTGCAATAGAGATGCAAAGTTGACCCTAATGCTAAAGTTCATTAAAAAAAATGAGGGTGAGGCTGTAGACTTCTTCGGAGGGTTAAGGATTATGTACTCGCATGGGAAGGTCTCATTTCTCCTCTTGCTGAAGCTCGGCTGGATTTTTGAGTACAATGATGACAGAGTCTCCTCGAAGGAACATTTTGGAAATGAATCGATCCTTGGTCACTGGGTTTGCCTATCCACCATAAAATCAACACATCCAATTAACAACGCATGACAGAACTCTTGAATGAAGGTGACCTTACCTTCTTCTTCTTCCCTTTTCCAGGACGTGGATACTCGGTCCAGATCTCCTTAACATTTTCCAGAACCATGTTGCAATGTCTGTCAAAAGCCTTGACACGGCCCAAAAGTTTCTTGTTGTTTCGACAATTAATCAACACCTGTAAAGTCATACGGAATGTACAAAAGTATTAGCTTCAAATTGAATCATACTCCCCTGTTCGGTAACTTCAACTTTTTCAATTCCATTTTTGCATCTGCATTGTTGAATGTTACCTGCGTATTATTTTTAACGGATTGCTCCAAAATGGATAGTGGCCCAGTGCTAAACTCCTCCTGCTCCCGTTTCGCCAACTCTTCCGCAGTCATTTCTGACTTTGGTTTCCTGTCGAGTCAAAACATGATTCAATTTAGTTACTTCATTTTCATCCCAGTTTTGTGTAATTTGCACAAAAATGCCCGCTTTTGTCTGCCAGTATCCGGCAGACAAAAGCGAAAGCTTACAAAGCTCTGAGTGTTACTTACGTGATGCCAGCCATTCTGATGGCTTTACAAATGTATCAAAAGTTAACCTGACCTCTTGTAAGTTATGGTATGACCTAAAAGGATTAGAGGTCAAGAAGCAAACACACCGGGCGAGACGAAATGCGAAAGTGAATTTTTCGTAATTGTTTCTCTCCCTCCTGTAAAGGAAGCGGGGAATCGTGGAATCCCAAGAGGGCGCCACACGACCCACCCCTAAATATTCCTGGGTAAATGGTAAAGGTCAAAGGGACAAATATTTGTGCTCAAACTTGCATTCCTTCATTTTTTTTTTTATTTTTTTTATTACATTATTAAAAAAATTGGTCCAATAAAAAAAATCAGTAGAAACTGCATAGAAAACCACGAATCGAGATACAAAGTGTTTAAATGAAAAGGGAGAAGACACTGATTTTCATAATGAGGGAGATAAAACTGACTATCATCATAAGCGAGATGAGACTGACTATTATCATAAGGGAGATAAGCCTGA
>JAQIWD010000494.1:0-20700 GCA_034694825.1 Anurida granaria
CTTTAATTTTAATTATAAAATCTCTGAAAAGAGATCCTTCTTTTCATTTACTCAATTTAAGTACCGTGTCTACCAGACACGGTACAATCAATCAGTCAAATAAAAATGATTTATAGTAAGGAAAAAAAAATTAAAAATTTCTAAACTATTTGCTGTCCCGTTGGCAAGAAAGAGTGAACACGGGCGAAATTGAGTCTTGAGACCCCGTGATAAAATGCTTTTGAAAACTGTACTGCATTCATCAGGGCTTATGCAGATGCCTGGATTCCTCAAAATTTGACAGTCCCCGTTAGTCATCGTTACCAGTAGTGTAAAGGCTCCACCTGATCCGTACTCAACCTTCCGAATGTCACCGGGATTCCTGGAATTCTTGATACAAGCGCTGTAAGGTTGTAGAGCTGGTCTTTGTGATGGAAAGATGGTTCGGTCAAAAAATACAGATGGTGTGGTAAAAAAGCGCTGGTTGGTAAATGGTTATGCTGCTCCTTTGTCGGTCCATGAGGATGTGATGGAAGATCCGTCAGAATAAAGACTACAAAATCGTGCGTAGGGCTCAGAAAAGGGCTTCGCAAGGTCGCTGGAGTTCGCGAGGCTTCGGCACCATTGTTAAGTATGGATCGGTGGTGCCCTGTCCAATGACCAATGATGACGACCAGATGTTAGCTCCACAGGAAGGTCTCTCTTTATTCCAGACACGGGTCTTTATAGGGCATGATAACAAGAATCTTAATTGGCGCTAACCACATTTGATGGGAGAAGCCACATTTGATGAGACGAGGTGCTGTCGCACCTCACAAGTCAGTCTGATCTCTCTTATCATGATAGCGAGTCTGATCTGGCTTATGAAGGTAGTCAGTCTTATTTCCCTTATGATAATAATCCGTCTGATTTTAGTTCATCTTCCCTCGATTCGTGGTTGACGATACAGTTTCTACTGATTTTTTAAATTTGAGCCCTTCGCTCCCTTTTAATCTTGATCGGGAGCGGCCGTCAATTTAAAAAATTTAGCTGGTAATGGAGACCAAGGTATTTCGTCTTAGAGGATGGATAGATGGATGAATGGAATTCTCCCACCATTTTATGGTGTGCGATTCTGTTACTGACAGAATGTGACTTTTTGAGTGCAAAATTGCACCATTCACATTATTATTCATATTTTATTTAAAAAAAAAGTTATATTATCATAAATGCTTCTTATTTAATATTTCACGATGGACAAAAGGGCCTATAATTTTTGGTAAAACATTATAGGTTCATTATGTCTTTCAATAACTCTTCATATCGCATCATGTGCATCGACGACTATACATTTACGAGTTAAGACTCGACGAATTAGCCACTCGACGCTTAAAATCCTACGAGTGAACCACTCGACCTCGACCATTTGTCTCTCGACGAGTTACTCGGTACTCATTACAGGATAATTTACATTCTCCATGTAAAACCGAAAATGTAAATCAGAAAATATAGACTTGTCTAACACTTGGAAAATTTATATTAGAAATGCCTTGTATGCTATAAGTTTGGCCGTTTTTTTCTAATTTTCGTGGGATGGAAATTAGTGATAAGTGGCTCAGTTTCAGTCAAAATGGTATGTGGGTATTCGTGGGATATTAATAATATCCCACGAATTGAAGCTCAAGCACATTAAAAAAAAAAGTGACGATATTATGAGGCACCTGGAAGTGGCCATTTTCCAAGTGGCTCTTTTTCAACCAAATCGTGGCCTTTTTTCAAATTGGTGGGGCCCGGGCCTGGCGTGGCTACACCATGTAACGCCACGGTCGGTACGCTAGTGCCAGAACCAATCATGAGACCGTGTAGCTCAGTGGAGCAATTGCCACGGTAAGGAGGCAGTGGATTGTGGGGGTCGTTCCCTACCTCGGTTCTACATTTTTGGTTCTGTTTCTACTCAACTATTGCTAAGGCCGCATTAGCAATCTTGTTCAATTTTTGCGTAACTTAGTAATCATTAATCACCGATCAAGACACGCCTTGTCGTTTTCTTCCCATAGTTATTAAAAATTTCTAGATTTATTGAATCATAGCACAAAATAAATCCCCACAGAATTCGATTCGGACCCTTGACCTATTGACCTCCTTCTACCCCCCAAGGTCCCCCGCACTTTAACTCAATTCCTTAATGTCCTTTATCATTTTTGAATCCTGACAGTGATATCATCTCAAGTGGGAATGGGTCATGTCCAGTAAAAGGTCAAATCTCTTCAAACCTTCTCAAATTGGCAGAACAAGTGGCGGGGACGGGTGAGGTCATCAACGTCGCCGAGACTGTTGAGGTGGAGCGGGGATGCAACGGGAATTTAAAATCCCTCCTAGTAATGCCAATCAGGAATCGACATGCCGAGATCATTGGTTATTTTGCTATTAATTTTTTTTCTTAAATTTGCAAATTACGAGCAATTTGCAAATTGACGTCACTCCATTTGTATTACAGGAGTTGCCACGATCATTAACAAGCTAAGTGGGATGCCTTTCAACGAGTATGATGAGCAGCTCTTCGAGGTATTTACAATTTCCAATTTGAAATAAACCACAATTGCATCATTCGTTTATTTAGAAAGAATGTTCAAATTCAGAGATTCAGACTCATTCATAAATATAGTAGGATACAAACATAATTTCAAGTAGAAATTTCTATTCTTTTGAGAACCTTTTATTCGTAACTTAAAGGCATTCACCATATTCTGTGGCCTCGGTATTAATAACACACTCACTTACGGAGAGTTGGAAATGGCAATTGCAAGGCAAAAAGTTGCCATTGAGGTAAGTCTTTTCAAATGCTTCCCATTTCTACATTTCCCAATGATCCTCGATTTTCCTCGATTTTCAATGAAAACTAAAATTTTTTTTGCGAACCCTATTTCAGGTTCTTTCCTACCATGCTACTGCGCCTGTCAAAGAGGTTGAGGTCATTTTGGTAAGTTGTCTGCAAATAATTTGCAGGCCTAAATTGAGATGTCGGATTCCATTGTTTTGCCTTTTTTGCAATTGCAGCTACGTGAACTCCCGGGTAATGAGGAGTGGCAGTTGGGCTCCCTGTCCTTTGATGACTTTTCTCTGAATTGTGATGAGATGGTGATGGCGGCACTCCGGATGTTTCAAGACTTGGGACTCGTGTCTCGCTTCAAAATTGAGCATGGGGTAAATTGAGATTCGGGAAAACAAGCTTGTCTAGCCGGGCACTACTCATTTCGCCACCACCACCGCCGCGGCGGGGGACTAAAGTCAAAAATGTAGAAAGTAACCTCCAAATCCATTGAGCACGGCGATGGTGGTGACAAGACAAGAATCAATTCTCCTTAACGATCAAAAGCAAAGCTGGAACGTACCTGGGAAGCTGGTTTGGCTTTATTCCAGTTACAGGACTCGAAGATTTTTTTATTTATTAGGATGTCAGTTTTGTGAGTCGCACTTCCCTTGATTACTCGATGAATGAATGAAATCCAAGAAATCGGGCTGGGAGGAGGGAGTTGATTCGCATGGGGAAAAAGGATTTGCGAAAACCTTTGAGAATCGAAAAATTTTGACTTTTGATTATTAGTCATGGATGCTTTCCCTCATTTGGCAAATTGGCAACTGCCAATCCAAAGACACCAAACTTGGACACCTTTGTTGTGATAACGGAAGTGGAAACCCCACCTGCTAATTGATTGATTCATTTTGGGTTTTTATTTGTAGACTCTAGTCCGGTGGCTTCTTACAGTGCAAAAAAATTACAGGGACGTTCCGTACCATAACTGGCGACATGCGTTCAATGTCGCGCAAGTCATGTTTGCAATTCTCACAGTACGACAAACTACACTTGGAAACTTCATTTCACGAACTATAACTAAAATTTGTAAAAATGTTTTTAGAGTTGCGAAATGAAGGAGACTTTTAGCGAGCTTGAAGTGTTTGCCATGTTTGTTGCTTGCCTCTGCCACGATTTGGACCACCGGGGAACCAATAACTCATTCCAGGCAAAGTAAGTCGGCATTTTGATTTGGGAATGGTGGGGTTAACTTTCTTCGAGTCAGCAAGCGACGGCGTTAAGAATCGAGTGACCTATGCGTTCTATCGATTGATGTATCTGGCGATGGTGCTTGTCCTATTGACCAATCAGTTCCCTTCTGCCCCCTGCACTTAATAAAAGGGAAATCCATACTATTAAAGTCTCCTTTTCCTGGGAGATTGGATTGACTTGACTTGAATGGAAAGAAAGTGGAAAGTCTTGGACGCACGAAGATAAAAGGAAGACAAACAAAGGAAGGTTTCCTATTCCAAGTGACAAGGCCGGAGGAGGAGAATTTGATTCAAGGGAGATGATAATACGATATAAGATGAGAATAGGAAATTCTGGAGTCCCCTTCTAGTCCTTACTTCTAAGGAATGCATTTGATTTCCTTTTCAATCTGTAACCTGGTGACGGATCATTGTTCAATTACGACCAGAAAATCCAATGAAAGGAAATGGACTTTACGCTCCTCTGCCGTCCAGCGGCAATGTCTTTCGTCCGTCCACACATGTCTGAAAGACGTAAAATGAAACCTTCGGTTTTCTTACCCGTAACTTAAACCCCTTCTGTCTTCCCATCATTCTTCCTCTACTACGCAGTCCAGCCTTTGCGCATTCGTTTATAATCTTGCCCCCTCTGTGCCCGGCGGCATTTGTAGAACACAGATTACTCGATTACTGGATGATGAAAACTGAATACGAGTTAAGAATTGAGACGCACTGCTGAGTTTTCATCTTATACACAAGTCTATTCGGTTCTTCATTTCAGCTAATTATTTATGGTCCAGTGAAAGTGGAGAGTTCGTTTTACGAGGAAACCTCAACTTGTCTGTCATCCCCGCCCCGCCTTCCAGCCAAAATCAGTGCAACCCTTATACTCCCCAATGTCAAAGTGTTCCAGGATTCCAGGAGATGGCGCCTTTCTTGAGGTGCTTCGCGGCGTTACAAGAGGGTTACTGGTGGATTCGGTGGATGAATACTCTGAGGTTCCCTCGGTAGCAAAAAAAAGAGGAGGATGTGGAAGATGTATGAGGAAACCAAAGAAAGTGACACCGTTACCCAACTTGGTCTAAATTAATGATGAGATTTGAGGTTGTCAAGTCTCTACCCATTTGTCCGAATGCGGAGAGTGTATGGGAACTGAAGCAGAACAATGCGAAGTTCTTTTGCCCCTTGTCATCCTGCTGGAGAAAGTGACTTTTAGTAAAATACGAGGCCTCCAGCTCCAGCCTCCAGGAGTGAAATCCAGCAACTCCTAGCTCGCCAGTCTCCAGGGATACTCTGCCTCTCATAGGGGAAAGATTCGCCGGCGCGTCGGTGCGAAACGTATGGTGAAAGACCAAGACATGAAAAACTTTTGTCACTCACCTTATAAATGTTCGCACACCTTCAAGGACCCCTGACTTTCTTTGTGTGTCTTCCCCGGTAGAATGGAATGAATAATTCCCATTGTTCCTCCACCTCCGCCGCCTTAGCCAGAAGGCAGAGATTTGAATGTTCCCGCTCCTTCTCCAGAGTTTATTAAGCAAGAACCTATCCGATGTGATTCATGCCGTTATTGAGGATTCATTGAATTTGACAAGCCTTTCATACTTTTTTGTCCTCTCCAGGACGGGTTCTGCCTTGGCAATGTTGTACGGGACGCAAAATACGATGGAACACCACCATTTTAACCACGCCGTGATGATTATTAATAGTGAGGTACGTGACCTCGGGGTGACCTTTGGAGGGGTTAACCGAATTAAAGACCTTTCTTTATCCGACTAGGGTCACAATATATTTTCTGGACTAACTTCTGAAAACTACTCGAGGGTTATGAACGTTCTCAAGCAGTGCATTCTAGCAACTGATCTCACCGTTTACTTCAAGTGAGTCCGTACAATACTTCTCCCGCCCCTATAGTCGCCGGTTGTTTTTTTAAATATAGAACCAATTTTCTCTTAGAAAGCGAAGCATTTTCTTGGATCTAGTCGACTGTGGAAAGTACACTTGGGAGGATGAGAGTCAGCGGGAAGTGTTGCGTTGTATGCTCATGACGGGGTCGGATTTGGCAGCATCCACCAAACCATGGTCCGTCCAGAGACGCGTCGCCGAGCTGGTGACAGCAGAATTTTTTGCACAGGTAAGCGGGAACATCGACTGTACGCAGCGTAACATAAATTGAAAGTGTAATGTTGGCAAAGAGCCACAAGGAGAGTTAAGCTCCATAAAATGGAGGTTGATAATGGGGGAAATGGGTAAACTGAATGAGTTAGACTAGAAATCCCCCGTACATCGCAGATGATTCGAATTCGGAACAAATCTCATTATTTTCCTCCAACAAACGTCGTCTTATTTAGTTTTTTAAAAGTATTTAAATACTTTTTTGAAAAGATTTCGTTTTCCCTTCATACTTGTCAGTCCTCTACGTCGCATTTTTTTAACCCTTATCATGTTGATGAATCATAACATTCGACTTTTTATTCAAATACAATTGTTAATCCTTGTAAGAGTTTCTTTTCTCTTAAATGGGATTTTGCTTACTTGACATTCTCCAGTAAATGATTTTAAAACGTTGAACCAAGGATCGGAAGCTACACAACAAAAGCGTAATTATACATCCGATTTAATTAAATTTAAAGACGCTGACCATCATACACCCACTTAAGCGTCCTACAGAAATCGTGAATTGATTGCAAGAAAAAGAAAAATTACTTATGACGAAGATGGAAGGTTGGAATTAATTTGGGAAATGCGTTAATCCTGCTTCGATTCTAGCGGAGACAGACAGACGGTTAGCTCCCATAAAGTATTTTTTTGGAACCTAATGATTAAACACTGCCGGTGAAGGGAAAAAGATGAAAACGAAAGGTATTAGGAATTAATTTAGGAAATGCTAGAAAAGAAAAGATCTACCAACAGTAGAGTATGATTAATGATAAAATGGGAATGAGCATCTCAAAGTACTCCGAAAGACAAGCTCCTTTCCAGCTCCTTTTAAGCGTTCAACGGTGCTGGATAGGAGTTTCTCCTCGAGGAGCACTTCAATCTGATTCTGACAAAAAAGAAGCATCCCTTCGATCATTATCATCTTTATCATCATCAATTTTTGTTCAAGTTTGATCTTCTCCACTACTCACGTATTGTCCAATTCCCTTATTTACGGTTTTCCAGCCTCCTCCTTTAATGCACTAACGACTCAGGGTGTACTTCCAAGTTTTGCTGGAGTGAAAGCTACCCACTTTCTCCTTTCAACCTTATTTCTCTTCTTCCTTTCAAATCCGAAGACAGATGTTGAAAAAATATTTTGAGTCGTGGAGCAGAGGGCGAAGGTCGGGGAATCACTCCCGCAGCATCAATCTTTGTTTTTCACACCTTGTCTTCAAGTTAATCTTGACAAATGACACCTTTCCCCTTTCTGACATCATGACTTTTTATGATCAAAAGTACGCGAAACAGGACATTTTATTGCTACCAAAAATGTTTAAAAAGGAATGAATTTCTTAATTTCTTTGAATTTGGCAGGGCGATCAGGAGAGAAAGCAACTCCAGATTACACCACCGGCGTCCATGGACCGTGAACGGGAGCATGAGCTACCACAACTCCAAATCCGATGGGTGAATGATATTTGTCTCCCTCTCTATCACGTGAGTTCATGGGTCTTGGGATCCCAAAATGGCACACATTTACTTTTGGCAATATTCCATTAATTTTCCAGGCCCTATCCAGGATGAATCCTCGTTTCCAAGTAATGCGGGACGGTGCGGAGGAAAACATGAATCAGTGGACAATTATTGCCGAATCACCCGAATCCGCATGATCACACGAATCCCAAATTTAATTCAGGGGTCATGGGTCATGAGTCCACGCTTTCCCTTTTATACTTCCAGAGCCCCTTCAGAATTCTCCCGGTAAAATTCATGAATGGGCAAAAGTCAGTGGTATTATTTTTGTGTCTCGTTTGTAAAATCCTGAAGGAATTTGGAAAAATTGTTGGGACGCGGATGTGTGTGAGTTCGATGTGGTACCTTAATGTACCTTTTGGACCCTTGACTGATGACGAACAATTGAAGGCTTTAGGATAATGTGTGAGCCCCGATTAATTATTTTAGTGTCCCTGGGCAGCGCCATCTTGTTTTCTTTCGTTAGAATCCTCCCAAACTTCTTAATTTTTAAAACGCGCCAAGTTTTATTAATCTTTCGTAAAGTTTACAAGTTGACATGATTAGACCCATTGACAGGCGAGGAAAAGATAAATGTCAAGGGTCATACAAATAGTGTATTAGAACTATTGAGTCCCATAAATCCCTTGTCGTTAACATACATTATCAAAATAAAGCATATCGATTGTTGCGAAAATGTTCTTTTTAAAAGTACTAAATTCTAGAATTCAAAAGCACATACAGCCATTTCCGGGCTATTTTTAGGACTTGCTGGAGAAATATCCGGCCAGTGGGGAAATGACGACAGGGGAAAATCGCTTCTGGAAATTCCTGCTCCTGAGCCCTTGAGCACCCTGGAATTGTTGAAAGTTGACATCCCGCCGTCGCTGCTCTGTCGGACTTGAATTGCTGGGTTCTTGTTCTGACGTAATGGAGTATCCCCCAGGATTTCCCCCAGGCGTTGGCAGGCGGTAGAGACCAAATACATTTGGGTCTCTTGAGGCTGAAGACCCCTGAGGCACGGAGTGGACCTGGTTGGGTAGTTGGACTCCTCGAGCATCGACAACCACTGAGTCATCCAGCGATTCTGGTCCGAGCACTGGAGCTATTGGGATTCCATAAACTGGGCGCGGCTTTTCAACCTCCTCCTGTGACATGGCGGGGACTGGGGGAACATTGGACTGTGGCGGGCCGTTGTAGCCTCCGGGCCCACGTTCTTGGTCTCCAACGGCCAGTTGAGCAGACGCTGACAGGAATTGGAACTGTGGCGACATCGGCTGTTGGCTGCCCTCGACCTCATTCCCATCTGATATGACCTGGGGCTGATTAATGCTGGGGGATGAGTAAAATTGGGAATTTCCTCTGCCCGTGTCACCTCCCGTCAAAATGGCTCTGTTGCTCAGTCCTGGCGTCCCAGCGGGTTGCTCATGAACTACGATAGTTCGGGTAATCACGTTTGGATTGACACGCGGCGGTGGGCCTTGATTGCCTCCTTGGAATTGTGGGGCTGCCGATTTCCCCCTTCCGCCTAACACTGCTCCTGGTGGTAAATATTCCGGAGTGACCTCCTTCCTTCCACCAGAAAATTGTTGGAATTCGGAGAAAACTTCCAAGGAATTTTCATTACCCTTTCCCTCTGCGGATTTCTCTGGATTATAGACGTATGGATTCGGCCTCCCTTCTTCTTCCTTATAACCTTGCTTAGGGCTCATAAAATTGGGTAGAAATCCTTCTTCGGGTTTTGGCTGAGAGGGAAACGTGTCTTGACCTTGTTCGGCAGAAATGGAACCAGGAGGTGACCGATGGACGTATGGGAGTTCCACGGGTTGTTGACGATACGTTTCGGCATTCCCCTGGCGTTGACCGTTGGACATTGGAAGTGGGCTGGAATAGAACTGCTGTTGTGGATACTGCTCCTGTAACCTGGGAAAGTTGACCTGGCCCTGCACCTCTGGAGTTTGATATTGGACGTTCTGTTGTGGTTGTTGTTGTTGTTGGGCTTGGGGCTGGTAGTACTGTTGTTGTGGTTGTTCCTGTCGGGGGACTTCATTTCCGTTCGTCCGTTCCCCTGCCATGTTGCCAACTCGTACCAACCCGCCTCCATTCCTCTCTTCAAAGTGGCCAGTCAGAATAGCTGGCTGGAATTCCAGGTTTGGATTTCCAGGAAAGGATTTACTCTTGCGAAATAAATTTGTGGATTCTCCTTGTGTGGGTTCTTGGGGCTGTTGGTAAAAATTGGCAGCAGACAAAGTCCCCTGCTGTGCTCCATTTCTCGCCAACTTTTCGTTTCGTGGATACTCCTGATTCCTCCCGGCCGCGGAGTATCCTCCTTGTGAACTTGGCACTCGACCAGCATTTCCGTTTGGAAATTGGACCTGTCCTTCCTTTTCCTGCTGCTGAAATCGTTTTAGAAAGTCCCTCTGCTGCCTTTCGTGGTTGTCAATGATTTGTTGGACACGGTCCAGTAGATTTGAATCCACGATGTGATTATCGAGTCCCTCAAGACTCATCCCATGTCGACCACTCGCATCCTCTGCCGCTGGTGCTGGGTTTTGGTTTCCCATTGGGTATTGTGTCCCTTCAAGAATTCTATGGCGGTGGACCATTGGTGACGGTGGACCGCGAATGTCGTAACCTCCTTGTGGTTGTGGTGGTGTGGCATACTGTATTTCCTGTGGCCTTTGGACGTAGTCGTTTCTGATTGGTTGACGGAAGGCTGCGATATGTCTAAACCCCTCCTCTTGTTGCATTAGACGCTGTTCCTGAGTGAACCCAACAAATGGTCCGCAATTAGTCAAATCTGAATTGGAAACTTTTACTTTCTTGTCTTAAAATTTAATGCTCCTTAATTAGAATCCAATCAACTTGAGGTGCTTGTTGCATTTTTGTGAAGTTACGTTACAAGCGACATCAATCAAGCCCAGTACAAAAGGAAATTGGAGTCTCTTGAGCATCGATTTGGGATCAGAAATTACCCCATTGTAATCCTATGCCCCTCCCGTATCAAAAAGCAGTTGCAGTTGCATTATTGCCCAAGATTTTATTACCAACTACGGGAATTTGTAATTTCGAAAAGAAAACTTACGTTGGGAGGGATGGGTCGCATTGTGTAGAAGGTATTTTCCACTTGTTGCTGATCATTTGGTTGGAGGACAGAGTATACCCGAGGAATTTCATTAGAGAAGGAATGGGGAATGAAATTCTCCATGATGAGATTGAACTTTCTCAGTTGTTGATTGTTATGGACCTCACTTTCCCTGCCCACCTCGTCTTGACCCCTGACCTTCATCCTCACATAGTTCCCAGGCCCCGAATAACCTCCGAATCCTCTGATATCATTCTCAGCAGTTCTCTGCTCCTGTCCGCGAGACGTCGGTTGCTCTTCCTGAGTGACCATGGTGGGCAGAATAGGAATCTCACCCGGATTTGTCACCTCTCCAGGATACTCTTCGGACACGCCTTCTTCCAGTTTTCTAGGAGGTTGGGATGAGTCTTCGGATGGTGTCGAGCTGGGCTCCGGCGTGGTCGCCTGAGGGGACTCACTCGCTTGATTTCCAACCTGCCCTTCCTCCTCGGCCGAGTTTGGCGATCCTTGTTCGGCACTTCTCGGAGGGGAGTAAAGTGCGGGTAGTTCCGGTTGTGCGAAAGGCTGAGATTGTTGGGACACCGTAGGGACAGAATAGAGAACGCCTGGGCGACTAGTTTCCGGAGCACCTTCTGCTGACGACATCTGTCCCTCCGAATATCCTTGACGTCGCTCCCGGTCGCCCCGACTTCTGCGACTGGCCAAATGTCCTCCCTGGACCGAGGAGAGCAATAGGCATGCCGAGGCCTGTCAAGTGAGATGAATAACATTTATGATATTCAGAGAACAATCGGAACCAATCAAGGCATGAAGGCCCAATTCCTATTCACCCATTCATAAGAAGCTTTGTTGGGCTCACTTAATCCCAATTAACAAAACACTTCTCCTCGAATGGGGCAACATGAGAAAGTCAAATTGTGATTCTTTCCATTTACAGAACCCATTTAGGCTCAAGTGGAAATCGGAAAGAAAACAAAGAGAAATGAAAACAAAATTAGGGAGAAGGGCTTAAAAGGCTTCCCTGCTTCCTTTCCTGCTTCGTTTGGAAAGATGAATTTATGAATTCATAAAATGGAAACCGTAATTTTTTGAGTTCAAAATCTCCCCCCTTGCCACATTGTCCTGGCGCCCATGCGGAAATGGACTGATTTCTCCTTTTCCCGTCATAAAAGGAAACGCAAATGATGATGATAATGTTTCTTTATTGTTGGAATTATTAAAAATGGGGATGAAAACAAATTAAGAGAAGCTCATCACACCATCATCGCTTCATCCATTCAACCTATTCATACTGGTCTACAGTTTAAGTTGGCAAATTATACGGGACTTAATTCCTTTTGTCTGTTTTATGCTTACATATATTTTGTAGAAGGAGATTATACAGGATTTAATTTAGAACCCTGCACATCATCCTCGATTTCTCATCCTTATGCAATTAGTTATGAAAAATGACATTGGATTGGAAATTTTAAATGAAGCTTGTAAGGGGCCTAAAAACTGAAATGCATTCTTTCCTTTCCAAGGAAATGGGAATCAGTGTTACTGATTTAAATCTGCAGCAGACCACGGTCAAGTGGAAGATTGGGGAAGTGATGTAATGAATTCGCCCTCGACAATGACTAACAATTGGGGTGTAATGGTGACTGGGTTCTGGTCAATAGTCACCCAGACGGGTGGTTATTGACGGTCAATGCCTCATCGCAGTCTTTATGAAACTCCACTCACCGTGAGGACTGCGATTCGCAAATTCAGCACCTGCATCATCTACTCCGCCAAATAAAGAGTCCCACTTTCACAGAATCAACCCACAAACCACCTAAGAGACTTTTCAACCAGATGCGTTAAAATATGCGCCACTGAAATGTCGCTATTCGTTGGTCGTCGTTGAAAACGAAAGTAAAAAGAGGGGATTTTGGATTTAGTATCACTCGAATAATTTCAGCTGAATAGACAAGGAAGGACTGATGAGGGTTTCCCACTGGCTTCCCTCATTTATACTTTTGAACCCTCCCTCAGTTTTTTAGTGTCCAAGGGACATCCTCATCTCTTACATGGCTGGGTAAGTTTGATTTGGTAACAACAACAACGTCGCCCAGAAGTCACTTAACACCATCGGGTTATTTGCTGACCGCATCGCAGAACTACAGGAAAGGGTGGCTTCAGTTGGTGCAAAAATAATCGATTTAAAAATTACATCAACAACACCTACATACACCTACATTATGTATCTTTTGGTTTCGTTTCCATTGTTCTGCTTAGCCCAGCGAGTGTTGTTTCTTCAAATTACTATAAGTTTGGCGCTTAATTTAGTAACGCTAAGTTTACGGAATTATTTCACAAATGTTTGAATCCAAAAAAAAAATCAATCAAGCCCATAATGAATGAGCCCCCGAGTTAATTGTAATGAAACTGACGCTTCATCGACAGTAATCATACTTACGCATCCATAAATTATGTAACGAGAACCAACGACAATAGAAAATCTCCAACCTTAATTTTAATTACAAAGTAAGTATTTTTAATAGAACAATTTGAGTGTGAAAATTTCGGGAGGGCTAATATTGTGCTTGTTTTTGTCCACTCATGATTAAATTAATCGGAGCAAGTTACGGTTTCCTACGATAAGATTTAATAAAATTTGAAATTAAAAACTCTGAATTTGTGTGAAATGGATAAACGTTTTGAGTCCATTTGTGCCTATTTCGAACTCCAGACCCTAAATCGGAAGTTTCTGGTGACCTTGGTAATATTACCTTTTACCCTTGGTAAATACGTGAATAACTCACCTGAAGCGATTAGACACTTCTGTCCCCCTGTCCCTGCATCTTGCCCAATGCCTCCTTTGAAGGTGTAAATGAACCCTGAGATGAAGTTCTATTAATTACAACAACATTTCATCAGGTTGGCTCTGCATACAATTACAAGACCTACATAGACACCAAATAACCCAAGTCCTCCTTCTCCTTCTAATGTGGATCCTAATGGGAGGTTTAATAGGAAAGTTCTGATTCATTAATCTGATAAAATCTGGCGAGGAGAGGAGGACCCATGCATAAGGTTCAAGTCAATAATCAATTAATCTTAATACAAATTGCACAATCAGTAAAACACTTCTCGAAATACAACTCCAAAGGAGTCGGTGAGTTTTCTCCAATGAATCAAGTATTAATTAAACACTAATTTGACCTTGCTTGTTCAACTCGTATTAATTTCAATGCCTAATTCAATCTCTACAAATCAAAGCTTCCATTGATTTAGCTTTGGATTGGATGAAATGAAAGTAAAATGAAAGTTTGATAAAGTTGAATCAGAGATTCATTTTGCGATAAAACGGATAAGATGAATCTTATCCTTACATCTCTGTATTCAAAGGACCCGCATTTGGACATGAAGATCCACGCATGTGAACCTTCACGAGCTATCTACATTATCACTGTCATTCATAGCATATCAGAGCATAGAGACGCAATTCCCCAATTCCTTTTGCAAAAACCATCAACTACCAAATTAGTAATCCCCCAGTTTAATCCTGTAAAATTTTATTGAATTTCTTCCTTCGTAAAACAAAGTTCGCAAACGCGAAAAAAAAATTAAAATTCTGTGACAATTTAATGACTCAACGAAGAACTTGGACTGAGAGTCCTCGCAAATTCTGTTGTAAATTGTTGCTTGATCCAAAAAACTTTTGCAAAATGTTAATTTGGCCTGTCAGAAGAGGACGTTTCGTTTAATTAGCTTTCATTAAAATGTCATAATCTGTCCAACCTCATTCTAGTTCAATAAAATGCGCAAAATCTTTTATTGTGGACCGACAGTCGCATGCGGACCTTCGCACCAGTTTTGCGAAGAAATGTAAGTGGCAGTGATCCTTTTTTTGCGGGGTTTTAGGACCAGTAAACGACCGACTGCACGACTACTCTTGGGAGTTAAGTTGATGATTTGCAATTGGAAATTGCAATCCTTCCTTGGTCATGAAGTGGATGATGATGATGAAAGTAGGTAGAGAAAATAAAAATGTTTGTTCAGAAGACTAATGTGGGCTTGGGAGAGGATAAAGTTAGGGATGGTTTTAGTGTTTTAAAACTTTGTATTTGGCCCAGAAGGACATACCAATTGGTCTAAATTTAATGTTAATTACTACTACAATTATTATTTGTCCACTCATAAACTGTCATGTAATCCATTCTAGGAAGTTACGCCAACACGATCCAATCAAGATAAAAAAGGATGCTTGCAAAACATTGCAGAAAAAAAGCGTCACAAAATTTTGAAGTAGGTTGCGTAAACTCCCAAAATTAAAATGCGCAAGTCTAGAAATAATTAAATTGATCTCACATGATTGATGGTTAACAAGGCGGACTGACAGGCTGATGGGTTTTATTTCTAAAATCGATTAAACTGATCCTGTTAATTGTTGAGCAGAAACAGTGGGGAGGGTCCAAGATGGGCCGGGGGATAAGACCCAGATCAAACAGACGCAACAAAGGACTTGTCATCACGCTTCTATTACGTTACCACACAGAAGTTGATTCATATTTACAATTTGAAACAAAATGGCGTCCTACTGTGCTTTCTGATCATTTCGAAAGGTTACTAAATAGGTCAAATGGTACTCACGATGGGTCCAAACTCGTGGAATGAAATCAAAGTTTTATTATACAAAAACTAGGAGGACGGAGAAAATTCCCTTTCCTTTAGTAAGTTCAACTTAATTAAGGGTACAATTAGCAAGTAAAGTGGACGCTTACAAGGGTACAAGGGTATTAAAGTACCTACGAAAATTAAGTTAGGAGTTAGTACAAATAATTTAAAGTTTATATACGTTTTTATTCATTACATAGTTAAGGTTAATAGGTAACGGCCGGAGGATAGCTCAAGACTTCTCAACGTTTTGCAGCTGCCTTGGGTCGTGCTAAAATTGTCCACAAATTATTTATGAATTGATTTGTGTAAGACACAAAATTCACAAAGGACTTCGCAAGGTACTTTTGACTCTGAAATTTACTTTTACTTTTAGAAAGGTAGTACTTACTGGCGCATTCTCCTCGATGGATGCTGATATCATCAACTGCAAATCCCCCATTGTTTGCTTGTCCTTCTAAAATAATCCGTCGGACGGAGCTACTGGTGAAGGTGACCTGCGCTGGTCTCCATTCTGGACGCACCGTGTCCAGATCCACGGCCGTCAGGTGCCAAATCTAACAGCCAAATATGTTCTTTAAACTTGAAAAATTGCAAATGTAAAATGCAGACGGTGCGTCAACCTGTGTCCCGCCTGTACTTTCATCCTGCCCAGACTCCGAAGGCGCAGAATCTCCATTGAGTGTCAAGACGCGCAGGAGCGTTGACTCGCCGACACCGAATGCAGCATACCTGACAATAGCGAAAAAGGTCAAAGAAAAGACGAGGTCATTGGAAGACCCATGCCCCCCCCACGGCAGTGGAGTGGCTTTTGACGTCCATGTACAGGACCTTACCAAAATGAGAAGCAGAGTTGTTCATCCGGTGTTGTTGATTTTGTGAGGACGGGGGACGTGAGCCGCACTGGTGCCCCCTGTGCGTTTTGACTAAAAATGTCAAAGTATGCATAGCCAACTGCCAAAATAAAAGAAGTGTTTATGGATAAATGCATTCTTGAGAGACGTTACAACATTTTGTGAAGAATGCGAATGTTACCGGGTGCTCCGAATGTTTTATCTGGTAGATTAGCAGGTCTCCGCGTAATGGTGGCCAACTGCCATCGGTAGACAGGATCCCCGGATGTATTCCTCCAATGGCACATGTCCTTTTCAAATGAACATTCTCCTTCACTCACGAATGCACTCACGGGTTTCGCTATTACACAGAAACATATTCCCGAAAATTAGCAAGTTGGTTGGAAATGTGTACAAAATTAGCACCGTCAGAATCACTTTTTCGTTGCAATGAGCGGTTTGCAACACGGTTTTATTCATCCTTACAAATCCCTTTGTAATTCGTGCACACATGCAGTTTTTGTGCAACTTTAACAAACTCGTGTCCCTGTTTGGTTCTTCTGAAGGGATGAACTTAATTATTCCCGTGGATTCATTTTCATCGTCACCTCTCATTGTCTCATTGTTGTTGATTAACTTTAAAATTTATGACAAGCTCAGTTTCTAATTATAATTAATTAAACATCCACTTCTTTAATCTAAAAATTCAAAGGTTGAAAACTTACTTGTACAATCCCCTTCAAAATAGGCAATGTCATCAATCCCAACGAATCCGTTAGCCCGTGAGGAACCGTGTACTCCTTCGAAAATTACCTGAAACGGAACGTAGAAAATGAAAACAAATTGTTGGAGTCAAAATTTGAAAAAGTATAAAAATGAGTGAAAGTTTTTTTTAGCGGGTTTATACTTGGAATTGTTCCTTTTCCATAATCCGCGCCTGCGCATATTTCCAAACTGGTGCCTGTTGATTGTAGAGTCGCCATATTGGAGTGATTTGCTGTGGAGGCGAGGTCAGGTCATTCCCAGTTGGACTCACGGAGCGGGTATACACTTTTAGGCCACCAAGGCTTGGGCCACTCGTGTCAATGAACGGTTCGTGCATATAGTACCTGTGTGACATTTTTCGGAAAAATCTATAAAATTTCACGGTCCAATGTCATGCTGCTACAAAATTGTACCAGAATGACATGCATCTTGGTTTTTTGAATCCGTCTAGAACCGGTGAGACGATCCACGCCCGATCTCCAGCTCGCTGGACACTCAGTCCGCTCAGTGTCATAAAATTTCCTGAAAATGCATCAAGTTTTTGAATAAAATGAAACTAGAAAAAGTTGCCCAGTCATTGCGTAAATACATAAATGAAATTTTTTTTCGATCTGAATATCTGATAAAGAAATTCTTATAAGAATAATTTTCTGCGGATCTTATTCTCTAAGCGGAAACAACAGAAAGGGAAATCGAATGTGCATGGTGCCACTGACTGGGAAGAGGGCTGTTGGGGACTCACGGATATGAAAATGGTCACCCAAATATGCTCATCATCCTTTTTGTCAACTGAAAGTGCATTGCAACGCTCCAATATCCTAATTTGGCATTTCTGAAGTATTTCCCAGTGGTAAAATAATTTAGTGATAGACCCACTGCGCCTTTTTCAAGATGACATGTTGTAGATCAAATCCTCATGTTGTCTACCGGTTAGCCCTACTTTTGTTTACACATTGTTGAAAAATTGGAAGCATTCTTGGAGTTTGTTTGTTTCCGTTGGGAGATTGCGCATGCGTTGCTTCAAGAATTGAAAGTGACGGAATACCTGTTGAAGATCCGAGAGTGTGATCCGCCATTGGCGTCCGTGCATTCTGCCCAAGACGCCGTTCCCAGTCCATTTCATCCGTCCGTGCCGAGGCCCCGACGTTTGACCAACCACATTCGTCCACTTCGAAGGTGCAGTCACCTGAACTCCCTGCTGCTGTTTGCGGAGCACCTGCATGCATAATTCAAGGCACAATTAGGTGAATTGGGTTAGGAAAACTCACTCGGATGAAAACAAAACACACTTTATCCCTTTTATAACTGCAAATATTGGCCCATGCCCAACCAACAATTAATTGTGAACTCACTTGGACATGCTCCAGGAGCAAATGAAATGTCGTCAATGGCAATGTCGCCCAAATTATTCTTCCCAACCTCCCCTTCAAAGACGATCTAGGACAAAGTTTGGGGGGGAAAGAGGACGATGAATTCATGAATTTAATGTGGGAATTTGAATAATTGGTGGTGAGGTCGTGACCTTAAACGAAGTGAATGACGAAATGGGCACTTGTCCCTGGTACCAAGCATTTCCGGCCTCACCGGAAAGCGACCAAACGACGCGGTCTTCCTTGGCGTCCGTGTCATGAAGCAAAACCCTCAGCGTCCCAATCCCGTTTCCATACATGTGCGTCCAGAATCGCATGCAGAGTGGCTTGTCAGCTCCTGGAAGTAAATCGACAACGGCATGATTACAATCGACCCCAGAATTTCATTTCGCCATTATTCTCGAGGCGCGGAAAATTTGCAGTTGGAAAAGGGGAAAAATCGATCGTTCATTAACCTCAGTAGAGGGAAGTGCATGAGTAAGACAAGGGGGGCATATCTGATTGATCAATATTATTATTTCAACTGTACAACATGGAACCGTGTCATATATGACTACTTTAGGATGACCTCATTTGGCAGGAGAAGAGAAGAGGGATTAGGTCATGGGTCGTTAGAACTCCGTCCCATACCGTACTATTTTGCCCTCAGATTCATTAATGTAACTTACCTGTGCTGGAGAATTCCCGGGAAGAGAGGCGTGCCCGATCTCCTGATCGTGCTGGAAAAGAGGTATCGATGAATGCGTAGCCGCCGCTGTTCCCACCGTGGGTGTATGATGCCCTGTCCATTATGGGCCCCGTCGATGGATTCTGACTCCCCCTTGCCTAAAATTTCAATTGCCGTAAAATGATTTCCAGATGGGAATGTGGCATGGCATGACCTTACCATTCCCCAATCAAAATCATCCCCCTTCTCATTTGTCCAATCACACAAGCCACCATCGAAATTGCAGTGACCCGGGCATCCATCTGCAGACTTGAGGTTGATGTTGTCAATGGCAATGTAACCCCTGTAACGTCTGCTGAGGTGTAAAGTGTCCCTCGGTATTCCCTCAAGGTAAATCTGGAAAATGTGATTTACACGGTTTCAAAATTCTGTCACTCATTTACCTGACAGTCGAAAAATGCCCGGCGTTTCCATTTCTATGAGCAAAAAACGTGCCCTATGGAATGACATCTTTATGAGTTGCCCAAATCACCCACACTCCAGTGCATAAATTATGAAATGGGAGAAAACTTGACAAATGTGGAAATCGCATGCCATTTTCCCTTTCGCCAAAGTCATTTTTCACTTCTCCCCACCCGTGAGCCCACGACGGTTAGAAATGGGGGCTCCAGAAACTGGGCCAAGGGAATACGACTGGAGAAATGGACATTAATTAACCACAGAAATCCCCATTCCAGCGCGACCTTTTTCTTTGCAAACCTTTGTAAAACCAAACTTTGTGCAAAACTCGATATCCGTCGTTCATTACCTGATGAGGTTGGCGACAAGTGTAAACGACTTCGGCTGCCCTCCAGGTCCCGTCCGTGGAATCTCCCGTTTCCCATAGAACCACGTCCGCACCGTGATCACTTTCCCGGGCTAACGGGTGTCCATCCACGGTGAATCCACGCACTGGCTCAGGTTCATGGATGGGATGAAGCAAAACTCGAACTTTCTCTGGGCTCAGGCCCTCCACGGCGTAACTAGTGACAAAACCGAGGGAATTAGTTGAAATGCCCGAGGAATTCTTTGTTTTTGAGTCATACTTGAAGGAGAGGCAGAAGCCAAGGGCCGATGACGGGCTGTGTACTGGACCTTCCAACACGGCGCTCTGTGATGTCCTGCCAGAAATGTTAGGAATTTGGGACGTTTCAAAGAGCACATAGCCACCTGTCCAGGAAGAGAAAGCGTGTGTTATCATTGGACCATGACCTTGAACTGACGTTTGACTAATCAGAGTTTCTTTTACTACCTTCAGGTAAATCGCTCCCGTCTGCCGCTGGACCTCCTATCCAGTTGGAATTGATTCCAAAGGAGACTTCCCATTGGAGGGAGCTGAGGTTCGAGTGTGACCATCCACAGAGGTTCCCCTCGTCCGGTCCAGTCCCAAAAGTGCAAGCCTCTCCTCCTACAACGCGTCCATAAGACCGTATCCATCCGAACATAATACCTGATTCAGGAATAGGATTTTCCTAATCCCTCTCAATTCTTTAAGTCTATCCTCAGGAAGTATGAGGAGGGAATTTTTAATTTTGATTAGGGGAAACAAAAATCCCCTTTTTCCTTTCAAAATCATTGAAATCAATGTCACCATTTTATAAAAAGGAAAAAAAGAAAAAGAGATCGATCCTTTGATTTTCCACA